>JAVDBV010048064.1:0-20236 GCA_032619315.1 Piper longum | reverse complement strand
GAAAGATATTTTTATTTTTATTTTTATTTTTATTATATTTTAATTGGTTAAATCTCATACTTTTAATCATTTGTTGGTATTGAATTTTCCTTTTATTATTAAGTCGAGTCGACACGGGCAAAATCAACTGAAACCCCTCCCATTAAACGAATAATATTAGATAATTATAGTAATTTAATATCTCCAACACAGATTAAACGATAAATATTTTTTAGTGTATTTTTTTCAAGGCAAATAGAGTGAATTTTGTTAATATGAAATTAGAAATTGAGATAAGTCGGGTTCAAACTTGTGATCTTTTGCGGTGAAAGACATTTTTATTTTTATTTTTATTATATTTTAATTGGTTAAATCTTATACTTTTAATCATTGGTTGGTATTGAATTTTCCTTTTATTAATAAGTCGAGTCGACTGGGCAAAATCAACTGAAACCCCTCCCATTAAACGAATAATATGAGATAAATATAATAATTTAATATCTCCAACACAGATTAAACGATAAATATTTTTTAGTGTATTTTTTTTTCAAGGCAAATAGAGTGAATTTTGATAGTATGAAATTAGAAATTGAGATAAGTCGGGTTCAAACTTATGATCTTTTGCGGTGAAAGATATTTTTATTTTTATTTTTATTTTTATTATATTTTAATTGGTTAAATCTCATACTTTTAATCGTTGGTTGGTATTGAAATTTCCTTTTATTAATAAGGGTCAATTGCGCATAACTAATATAGCTTAATTTTGATTTTGTGTATTTATGCTAGTTTTAATTTAGTTAGTCAAGATATTGTGCCATGCAATATTATATAAACAACAAAGATCCATGTTTAATCTATGCCCATATTCAAACTACATCTGATCTCATCTAAAAAAGTAGGGATATCATGTAGAATTTATGAACTCATCCCCATCTTTATGTGATACATAAAAATAAATTGTTCATCGGGTGAGTTATTTGACTTCAAGTTTGAGCTATGTCAATTAGTATTTGAGTTTGATTTAAATTCGAGTTATCTCGATTATAGTTTGATTTTAATTTATTAATATTTTTCATTTTAGTTTATATTAAACTTTACGTTTCAAAACAAGATATTTCAAATTAACATAATTATGCATAAAAGCTAATATAATTATGCATGTTCTTAAAAAAAATTGTTGATATATCATACTCTTTTATAACACTAATTAAATTTATAGAAGGAAATTATTAAATTCCAATTTTATAATTAATCTTTATTTAATAAGAAGATAAATTATAATATTTTGATATCTTAAAGATAAACTTTAATTTTAAGTTCAAAAAATTATAGTATTTGGATATCTCAGAAGAGTCTAACAATGAGCTGGTTCATTTAAGTTCAACAAATATTTAAAGTCAAGAAGTTTTTACCAAAAAGGGAAAATGTTTATGGTTAGTACCCAAGTGGGGGGAGAACCTAAGGTAATTAGTTCTCTGTTGTTGCCACCGAGGTCGTTTCTGTACGCCGTCTTTAAGGTCTGATAAATTCTTTGTTTTTTACCGCCACCAAAATTACCATGGATCGATGGGCTAGCGATGATTTTGGAAGAGACATGACTTAATTTGTCGATATATCAAACGAAACTTAATCACCATATGGAGAAGAATATAGGCAGAATGAGGTCTTGATTGTGATAAGAAGCTGCTAACATCAATCATGCTGCAGCTGTGACTTAAGTTCAGATATTTGTTTCCACAAGCCACAATGTATGGATTATTCAATGAGTTATGAGATTGTTTGTGTGCTTTATTTGTAATCATCTGGCCTTCTCTCTTTGTCACAGGAGTTTTGTAATATGCAGTGGACATATAGTTCAAGCAGTTTGATAGAAAGTCTAGTTCTTCAGTTTTCAAGGTTCTTTTGATCAGCTATTGTCAAAGTTTAATTATAACATAGTTTCTGTTCAAGGGTTTAAAGCCTCAGAGATTGCTGTATGGTTTGTAGTGTCAGGTAAACTTATAATTATAGGTAGAATGCTTGCTTCTTAGCACTTCTGACTAGTATTGTTGTTCTATAGAGCCTGGTGCCTAATGCATTGGAGTGATCTTCTTCTCCAGCGTCGAAGATGAGATGATCCTTGCTCGACCTGCTGATCTGCTTTGGCAGCACCATCTTGATGACGACCTGCAATTCAGAAACGTGGAGCAATGATCGAATTCGGAAATGGGATCAGAGAAGGATCCCAATCCTGGGGTGTTCTTCCTGGGAAGTAGGAAGGGGGACAAAGAGAAACAACAACAACAATTCAATTCAATTTTCAAAAGACGACAATTCTGTTACAGCCTCTGCTTTTTTACTCCCTTTATTCATATCATGCATGCTTGAAGGCAAGTGAATATGTTTATGTTCTATCATATATTAGTAATGTGAAGGGATTTTCTTTAGGTATTATTTGTGACTGAAATAGATATTTGATAACTGCAATTTGTGATTGGCAGGTTGAATTTCCCCAAGAAATTTTGTCCACCTTAGTGTAAACATATCAAATGAAACTCACTCAACATATGGAGTATAATGTAAGCGTAGATTGAGGTCCTGACTTTGATAAGAAGATGGCTTTTTTACGTAGGAAATGAGAACTTGGAAACTTATAATTGCTCTGGAGAAGTTTTAGGTGCCCATGTTCTGGAGTTTTTTTTTTTTTCAATGTTGGCTACTGCTAGTGATAGCTGCTATCTATCATGGAAATGAAATAAATTTTTAACAGGAAGATGTGATTGTTAAGCTTAATGTTTGTTTGAAATATGACTTCTAAACTATATCAAGCAGCAACTGATCAAAACTGAAATTCCTGTGCTCAACTTGAACTGACGGCTGCACACTCGCATGTCAATTCTTTGATATCTACATATGACGCCCATTTATCAATTGAGTTTTTATATTCTATATCATCGTGTGATAAATGTAGTTCTAGAAAAAGAGCCGTGGGAAATATTGGGTCATCTCAGATCCACTTAATTTAAGTTCTTGACTGTGAGTCTGGGACTGTGACCTCGATGGGACTGATGTTGGTGCATAATGGAGGCCCTGAGGATATAAATTTTTGGACTTCCTTCACTTGGTCTTGTCCATACCATGGCCAAAAAACCTTTGGAGACGTTGTCAAAGCGTAGAAAATTACTATACGCTCTTGGGGTTCTGTAAAAAGAAAAAGTTGATGTAATGTTGTCCGATCAACAACAGCTGATTAGTACTGTCGACGACATGTAAAGCTAGTCATCTTTGTACCCGACATTGCTGGTATTATTTTTTCTCATTATTTGTTGAGATTGTTTAACATGCTTCATTACTACTGTAAGATTCTTGAAAACCATTTGGCTTCTCTAGGTGTCTTCCGGGTATTTTTGAATGGGTGGAACCGGCCAATTTAACCAGACTGGATAAAACTTAGTCAAAAAAGGTGATTTTTTTTATGGGGAGATGAGACCAAGAATTGCCGGTTCATGTCAATCCAAGCTGATTCAGGAGCCGAGTCGATACGGGCAAAATCAACTGAAACTCCTCCCATTAAAACTTGTGAAAACCCTCCACTCCTCCTAGCGGACCACCAGGTCCCCCTCTGACCAGCTTAGATGTCTTATAGAAGTGTTTCAAATTTCAATCCATTTGTTGGTGTGAAAACAATTTTAAGAAATCCAATAGTTCATTTCAATTTGCGAAAATGTGTATTTTCTTTTGTTGTATTCCAATTAAATATAGCATACATACACAGAATGCATATTAATTAGTTTGCATGTATGTTTATTATATTTAATTGTGAAACCCCCAGTAAAAGAAATATTTATTAAACTTATTTTGTGCTAATAAATACAACGGTGGTGCTTGCTTTGACATTAATAAAGATTTATATGAACAAACCCACAAGTAATTGATTCGGATTAATTGATTGAATTTCGTCTATTACATTCGCCCAAAGATTTATATGAACAAAGGGGCAAATAAGGGCATACATTGATCCTTAGATAAGTTTTTTTTTATTTCAGAATGTTTACAGACATTAGGTTTAATAAACAACTCGAATAATGATTTGACAAATTGTATCCGACCAATTTTTAAACCGGCGTGGACAATAACTTGTTCGACTTCTATCTGACCAATGCCCACCCTAACTGGGACAATGATTTTTGGATCCACCCCTTGCGGACGTAATGCTTCCCCCAAGTATTACCGATTACTAGTAAGGTATTTATTAAGATTGCTAAGGGCTCGATTTTGTTAGACTAAAAATTCAACGTGAAATCAAGCAATCAAATACAGGGCACACTGTTATTCGGCTCAACTTGATTCTAAGTTCGATAATTTTCTTAGAGATACAAAAGTTTACATATTTTCCGTACAATTATTTACATAATAATAAACATAATTATATCGCAACGATAGTCTTACGCGAAAATATAATTTTGTTGTTAAACAAACTAATTGGCCTCCGAACCCGCTCAACGTAGATCTTCTCCGCCCTTCCGGGCGGGTTTTCCTCGTACCGTTGTGGATTCCTCGTTAAAAGCAATCAATAAATTCTATCTTGATATGTATCTGCCCAATCGGTCCATGGTGGAGTTGTGGTGGAGTTAGGGTTTGGATTGGAAGTGAAGTAGCGGCGGCCATGGATGGGAACAGCACCAACCTTGGGATGGGAAGGGGCGATTGGAGGACTGGGTTGTCGCATGAGTACCGCAATCAGATCGTCAATAAGATGTGAGAAACTCTTTTCTTTTATTTTGGTCTGATTGCTTGCTTGTGGGATTGTTTTATTTTTTGTTCGCGGAAATGAGGAAGAACGGTTTCGAATTATGGTAGATGAGAAGAGTGTATTGACTTGTTAATGTATTGTTCAACAGCTTAGAGTTGTTTGCTTCTTGGAGACTGTTATTTCAGTCTAGAATATGAGAAATGATGATTTTGAACTTAGTGTAGAGTGTTACAGTACACTTTTTTTTTTTGATTATTTGTTGGGGTAAATTTGTTATATGAGCACAGATACATGAGAATGCATGTTTTAGAACTGATGGTGAGAAAAAAAAAAGAAGAACGACTAGATTGAATTATCAAATATATCAAGTTTTTTGGTGCATCTCATGAAGCTAATTATATCTGGCATAAGCTATGTCAATGTGAAATATCATATTGATGTCGAACTGTTTAGAGTTGTGACAGGTCTATTTAGTGTGTGAGAAAGAAAAGGACAGAATGAGAAAAATGAATATTTTTTACTCATTCTGGTTTTGGTTTGTTAGAAAGAATGAAAAATTGTAATTAATTTTTTAAGATGAAGGAAAATCCCTTTCCAACTATTTTTTCACTATCTCTTTTGATCGTGAGAAAGAAAAAAAAAGTATGAGAATACTTATTCTGACATTTTTGTTTGCTTTTTTTTGTTTGGTCTGTATGAAAATGAAAATGTGAGAAAAGAAAATCTGTTTTCGATCACGGTGGAACAGTAGAAAATCCCATCGCAACCATTTTCTCCTAAAAAATTTAAAGAAATGAAAGAAAGTAAGAATGTATACAAATTTTACTTTCTTTATAACCAAGCACATCAGAGAAAATGATAGAAAAAATCACTTCTTTCTCTCTTTTTTTTTTTTTTTCTTTCTCACATCTAACCTTTTGTAAAAAAAAAATTCTCTCTATTCTAAGATACTTTTAAACAATAAAATGTGAAAATAATAAAAGAGGGTGGCATTTACGCACACCACCCCACGATTCATTTATGCACGCTAAAGGAAATGGTAAGGGTAAAAAAAAATGATAAGTAATGATGTAATTTTATAACTTCTTTCTCTCCAAACAAACCGAAAACTGAGAATTTTTTTTCTTTTTTTTTTCTCTCACATGCAATTTTGCCACATTCTTACAAACCAAACAGATTAGTAGAATTTATCAAAGTGCACATTTTGTTTCTTGGGCATGACAAATCAATCCTGAATTGTGTTATTAAATGTGCAGATTAGACACTTTGAAAAATAAGTTACCTATGTCTGGGCCGGATGGTTTGGTCGAACTGCAGAATATTGCTGTGAGATTTGAGGAGAAGATTTATACTTTAGCCACAAGCCAGGTACAATATATACTGTTTCATTTCTTACTTAGTCATTGTTTAGTGAAAATAATTTTGATTACTCAATCTCATTTATATAGCTTCATATCAGAATGATTCATGTCCATTTTGGTTTTGAGGCAGTTTTATTTTTATTTTGATAACTTCATTTGTTTTGGAAATCATTTGCTTTCCGATTTAGTTGGATTTTTCCTTTTCGGCAAAAGTATAACATCTTGATTTTCACCAACATATGACTATGTCACATCACTCTTGCAAATATGAAGTTGGTTTTATATGTAAAATAAAATAAAATAAAAAGTCTTCATTGAGCTTCTTTTGATCTTTGTGGCACTTGCATTAGACTGATTACCTGCGGAAAATATCAATAGAGATTCTTGAATTTGGGACAAAATTTGAGAATGGCGTGGCTAATTCCTCTGGTGTTCAAAGTCTGAACCCCTCAAATCCAGGTTTAAAAACTAAACATGTTCTCCTTATTTGCATTTTTTTGAGTACCATTTGCAGTTTTAATTAGTTGTGTGTATAGAAGTAAGTTATTATAGTCTAAACAAAGCAAATATGATGCTGAGTTTGTTAATTTACTCAACTTTTCTAGCATCAAATACAATGCAATCCCAAATGCAGAATCAAGGTCAACACCAGTTACCTGTGACAATGGTTAATCCATCTGAGGCACATCAGCAGATTTTGCCTCAGAATAGTGTTCCTTCTGCTGCTGTAATGACTTCGATGACTGGGTTAACACAGACTGGAATAACTAATGTTGTTGGTCTGAATGCAAACTTACCTCCAAATATGGGAGGAATGGGACATAATTATTGTGGTTATTCATTAGTTGGACAAGGAGTTCAACCAAATTTTTTTGCCAACGCACAGAAACAGCAGCAGTTACAAGGAAGCCAGCAACAATCCCAGCATCCAGAACAGCAGTATAGCATCTATCCGCAGCAACAATTGTGTGATCAGCTTCTCAAACAGAAGATCCAGCAACAACAGCAACGAAAAATGCAATCCTCAATGCCTCTCTCTCACCTTCAGCAGCAGCAATCCTCTCTTCTGTTGCCATCTAATAAATTACAGGGTTCTCAACAATCTCTTATGCAGAATTTATCTCCTTCCATGATGCAGCTGAACCAGCAGGTATACATCTTGTACCTCCATGATTTGAGCTGATAAGTAAGGAACATTTTTTGCAAGACTTACCGAGACATGCTTTTTTAGATATTTGTGATACATCTTCTTCGTATCTGTATTGGATGTAGTTTTTTTTTTTTGGTGCATTTATGTCAATTAGAGATTTTGATTGTGTTCAGTCCTCAAGTTGTTGGCCTTTACTTGTTTTGAGGTTTACAAGTTTAGCTATTTTGTTAGTTGAGTATATTGACTTATTGTCTTGGGCTCTATACTTGCTCATAGTATGTTGGGTATGGCATAAGAAAAGGTCAATAACATGAGGCAACATATATTGTTTCCTTCCCTTTTTCGTACGGACTTATAAAGCATATTATATTTTGGCACTTTAGTTGGGTGGTTTCTCTTGTCGCAGAAAGAACATTCCCATGTTTCAAGTAAGTCAGTAGTATTAAACTCAGACGCAAGGAAGATTGGTTTGATATGATATGAAGACTATAATGTATTAGTACTATCTTAACAGACTGTTGTTCTGGTTAAATTTAATGCAGACGGTGCCTTCATTGCTACAACAATCACAATTGATAGCGCAGCAACCTAAAACTCATAGCATTCAACAAATGCTTGGACAGCAGCAAACTGGTGTTCAAGATATGCAACAGCAAGGTCTGCTTAGTTCACTGGCCAATCTATCCAACATGCAGCAGTCCCAGCAGTCATCCTTACTTTGTCAACAGAGTAATATTCCAACCTTGAATCAGCAACAGCAGTTCTCTGTACGAAATAATGTATATGGATTGCCGTCACAAGGGCAACAACAGTCTCAATTTATCAAGTCCCAGTTTCAGTTGCAGACAGCTCAATTACCACAGCAGATGACTTCACAGCAGCAACAGCCACAGGGAAACTCAATTTTGGTGCAGGAAAGGATGCAAGCCCCAAGTAATTTACTTAAGACACGGAGCACTATTGAGCAACAGAATCAACATCCTTTTCAATTTCAGAGAGGACTTTCAGAAACTTCATCTAGTGAGTTCTAACGTTATTCTTTCTTTTGTTGGTGTTGCATTTGATCTAACTTTGTTTCCAGTATTGGACTTGAACATTGGGTGTCAGTTTTGTATGATTGATTAGTTCTTTAATCTCTCTCTAGCCGCCTAAGCTCAATGACCTAAGATCTAACTTCTAACAGTCAATGTGTATGCTAAAGTTTTCTTGGCTCAACTTTGAGGTAAACCATCAATAATGTTTGTTTGCTTCTTTGTAGCATCTATGGATTCTACTGCACAAACGGGACCTGATGCTGTAGATTGCCAAGAAGAGGCCTATCAGAAGGTACATTGCTTTTCTTTCAAAAAAAGAAAAAAAAAAGAAGGTACAAAATTTTTTAGATGTTAGTCTAGCAGTTGAGATTTGAGAAGCACCTTGCTTGACTTTGTTTGGGTGTGAAAGTAAATATTTTGCTAGAAAAAGCTGGTGGATAGAGGAAGATTAGAAATTTTAGTTCAAATTTGTGATTTTTTGCTTGCTTTGATGATGAAGTTTGCATTTTTGGAAATACCATTAGTCATGACCTTGTCCATCAGGAAAAGAGCTTGTACTATTGCATGTGCTGTTTAGCATTTACCTTAATCCAATAAATAAAGGTGAAAAGATGGAAAATGAAGTGGGTTTTAGACTCTATTTTTTTTTCTGGGCTAAGGCAAGCCTGGAGTGCGGTGAAAAAGTGTTGTTTCATTAAGAGAATCACAAGTGTAGACCTCAGATGCTTTGCCTTTCATGCCATGGCTCACAAGTGGTGCCCGAGCATTGTTCTTCAAACGTTTGGGGAAGGGTATGCATTCTTAAATTGGGGATCTTTCAAGATAGGCCAACCCTTTAGTCAATTGGTTTTGTGCAAGTTTAGAAGGAGGGAGTGTTTTTCTTTTGAATGGCAATGCTGCATATTAGGTGCTGTCTGCACAAGAAATATGTTTTAGCTCTTAGGACTCGGATGAGTGCATCATGCAATTACTTACCTAAAAAGACTGGCTTAAGAATTCATTTTGTCTTGCTTTTCTTGCTCTTTTTAACAGTTAAGTGTTAAAATGTCTGCTTGCTAAGAGATAATTTGTAAGTTGTTTTGTGCGCGTAATGGATGCTTACATTGGACAGTTTGATGTATTTTTTTTTTCGGTTGCAGTTGCAGTCGATGAAGGGCATGTACTTCATGGATATAAGCGAACTCTATCACAGGTTCCCTGTGGGATACCAGCAGGTAGGCGGTAATCTTTAAAATTTAACTAAATAAATGTTTGTTTTAAAGCTGATAGGTTAGATCGTTCAATTTTGTTGGACAGCATGATGCTCTTGCTCAGGGAAAGCAATCAGAGTTGCAGCAATCAAAATGTTTCAAGCCTTGTTAGAGCGCATAATGCATTTCTTAACCTTGCCCAAGAGTGGAATTCAACCAGGTTTTAACGAGAAACTTGTTGCCTATGAGAAGCAAATTGTTGGTATCCTTGGTTCACAAAGGACAAAAAAACTGCGTCAACAATGTCAGCAGCCAAATTCTCTAGCAGTTGCCTCACTTTCTAGCATGTCACAACAGCCCACAGTTCAGATGCCTCAACTGCAGCAGCATGATAATCTTGTGAACCAGAAGATGCAACCAATGAGCATGCAACGCTCAGGTACAGGCAGCATGTCCATGTTCCTATCAAAAAATGTGGAGCAGAGCCTGTTAAATTCCCCACAACCTACTCAGAATTTGGACCAAGGTCATGGAAATGCAATGGCATCTTCCCAGCAAAATGTGATGGCCTCCTTGCAGCAGAATAGTGTGAATGGGACTCAAAAAGGAGGCATGGATACATTGCAACGAGGAGTGAATTTGTTGCAGCTGAATATGAATACTCTGCCGTCCAATACTAATATACTCCAACAACAGTGTCTGAAGAAGCAGCAATTGATGAAAAAACAACAGCTAAAACAGCAGTTTCCATGTTCAGTGCTCGATGGCGCAGCCGGATTGGATTCCAATTTTGCCCAGGAACAAGGCACAATTGCTGATCAGAGAATGATGTCTGATGTGTTCGTGTATATAATGATTATCATCATTGTATGCAGTGTTTTAGGTTTCTTAAATTTGAATTACTGAACTATAACTGGGCATGGATGGCAAGAACATCGATGAAATGTTATGTTTCATGTTTTAGGGTGTTTTGGTATACTAGTATTACTGGTATTGGAGCTGTGCTTATAATTCTACAACTTGGAGAGCATTAGATCACTCTTTGCAACATCCTTGTCTATAATATATATAGGCATGGTGTTTTATGTTTCATAAATTTGCTTTGTTATACTGATTGATGGGTCGTGTATGGCAAGAACAGTGGATGGGCAATGTTTAGTGAGATGTTAGGTTGCATGTTGAGGGTGTTTTGATGCGAGTGAACTATTCCAAATATTATAATATAATGTTTTAGTTAATAATTTTAAGCAAGCAAAAGTTATTTATTTATTATAATTATTACAACAAAAAAATGTAAGTAAATGCTTCCTTAAGTATTCTTATCTGATTCCCTCTTATATTGGTTTCAAGCATACCTTGCCTAGATGGCATTGTGCGCCACATCTATGCAAAAGTGGGGCTATGCACAATCAATGGTGTACATTGCAATTAGTATATATGCAACATATTCCAAAAAAAATTAGCACTTTTACTATACATTTTGTATTCAAATCAATTATAGTTAACTTTGAGTAGTGTACCCATAGAGGGTTTGCTTTTTTTAACGGCGGACGTGTCTAACAAATTGTTAGTGTCTTGAATATATCGGTATTGTTGCACATTTTGTTGATGAGAATTGAATTTTGAAAAAGTGTCTTATTGGTTTTAAGTTATTAGAACACCGACGTCCGGGTTTTAATATGGTAAAATTGTTTTTGGATATTTTGTGTGGTTTTAATATTTGTGAAAAAAAATTTAGTACTACATTGGACAATGCTTCAAATAATAATACAACGGGTGCTTGTATTAGCAGACGAACTAGACTATCTTTTTCTAGAAATTTCATATTAGATGAAGAATACATATTATTAATTTGGTCGTTCAAATAGGGCTTAAGAAAGCTAAAGAATATATTTTTAGAATTAAATAAACGTTGCTCCATATCAACTCAAGTGGCCTAATGCACATTCTTTACAAGACTTTAAATATCAGGGTTTAACACCTAAGAAATATGATATTGTTAAAAATATAGATGAAATAGTTACTATAGAGGGTAATGAATAAATTATCATGACGGGTTTAGATGTTCATGTCAAAGATCCAACCATTAGAGTGGATCAATTTGACTTTGGGCTCTTATTATCCTTTTTTTTATTTATTTCTTCATAATATATTTAAATTGATACTCAATTTACAAAATATAGGCCACATATAATTTTAAATTCATTTACATATGATACGGAGGAGAAATTTTTAGAGCATTAGAGAGCCCAACCAATACTTCCTTCAATGGCATTAACAGTGGACTCGGTATAAACTCACAGGTGTCGTCTTTTGCATTAATATAATATGTGCATTAATGAAATTAAGATGATGTCGATGTTGTGGAGAATGATACTAGATACTGTTTAGAATGTATGTATAAGTCGTATGACAATCTGGTCGTTATAAAAATTTATATTGTTCTTCTCCAAGTGCTTCGAGTTTGTGTACAAATCCTCTCGGATCTATTTTGGATGCCGCAAACAAAAAAAAAAACAGTTGCAATACAAATAATTTTAATCGTTACCATGTTGATCAAATGTTTTTTAGGCCTAACTAAAAGAAAAACTTTGATGTTTAGGACGGCGGAAAACAAATTCAAGTACTTTTTCAATTCTTAGTGTTATACCGAAAGGCATGATCATAACACCTATAATAACTGTATCACTTGACTCAGCCTTTGGTAAGATTTGTCAACTCATTAGTAGAGACAAACATAGATTAGCGTCGGGCTTTTATTAATATGTTAGGATTTGAAGCTAGTTGGATTAGAATCTATGACCTCCAAGAGGAGGGATGTTTAATGGTTAATTAGTACATATGTATACATTTAATGTCAAACTAAATTTAAGAGCAAACGAAGAACACAACTATAAAGATTTATTTAATCATCTTTTAATGGGGAATAACATGTATTTCCCTCATTTTGTCAAATTTATTTCATATTATCCCTTAGTATAAAGGAAATAAAAAATTTATGATAGTTATCTGTGATAATTAATGGCACAAATATTAATTGATCTTCCACTATTAAGTTATCAATTTTTAGAGTATTTTATAATAAGATACAAGTAAAACTTCTACGGGGAACTTTTGGGCCCTTCACACTCCTTCAGTGTGCACCCACTGCACTATAAATCTAGGTTTTAAATTAAAATCCAAAGGCTATTAATTAATTAATTTGGTGCCATCAGAATACCGAGTGTGTAATGAAGAGAGCATCACAGGTCCACTAAGTGATCCCCTTAAATATTTCATCATTATTATGAAAATATTTTACATCTAATATTTATATCACAAAACTAACTCCTTGTGAATTATAAATAAAAAAATTTCATTGCATTTTATGTACTTTTCAAGCCAACCAAACAAACCTTTTAATTGGATATTTTTTATTCTTTATGAAACAAGCTTATTCTTTTTTTAAAAAAAAAGGCTAGTGTGGCCTTGTCTATCCAATTAACGGTGAATAACAACAATTACCTTCACTCAATTTGAGAATTTTCTTTCATAATAGCCTATAATTGTAAATTTTTTTATTCTTATTGGCATTTTCCGCCCGTTTAAAAAATCTTCAATTCCACTTTGAGTTTCGAACTTTTTACGTGAAATAGACAAAAAAGCATATTCCACCTTTTTAGTGGAAAAATTAAAATAAATTATCAAAAAAGAGAAAATTTAAGTAAATTACCAAAATTATCCTTAAGATAAAAAATTTAAAAACAAAAAAAAAACTGGGTCGCTCCGTCGGTCATCCAAATGTTAGATCAAGCGATCGGTTGCCCCCATTGTAAAAAAAAACAAACAAACAAAAAAGCTACTGGCTGCAATAGCTTGGCAAGAGTCAAATCCAACCACCCTCGACCAATGGGCAACCGGATCTAGCCGTCCCATGATTAGGGGTGGTCTGTCTCCAATAAAAAAAATACTAAACGGTAATTTTTTTCCTTTTTGTAGCTTTGGGTTGGCTGTCTCAACAATAGGGGTGTAAATGAGCCAAGCCTGCTTGTGAGCTTTTTGCGTTCAGCTCGACTGGGCTTGTGCTCGTGCTCGTGCTCGTTAATTTTGTGCTCGAAAAAATACTCAGCTCAAAACTCGATCTCGATATGTTCAAACTCGAAAAAATGTTCGGCTTGGTTCGTCTCGTAAATACTATTAAGGTCATATTGAACTTATATAGTGTTCAAAAAAATTTTGATCATATATAAGTTGACCACATAAACATTCGTTAGGCTTGAGTTCGGCTCATTTACATTAAAGTTCGGCTGAATTCGTTTTATAACGAGCTAAACTCAAGCACACCCCTAATCGGTTCGGCTCGACTCGTTTACACCCCTACCCAACCATGGGTAAAACACCCCTTTAGATTCCGTGTTGTTTGGGATGGCCAGATTGCCCTCCACATCGAGGTCGGCCATCCGCGGCCTGTCCGTTAAAAATAATTTTTTAGGGTAATTTTGATATTTTAATAAAATTTTCATTGTTCTAGTAATTTACTTTGGTTTTCCCACAAATTGGTAATACCAAGAACAGTCCTACTCTTTTTTGGCGTAAAGCTCTTTAGTTTTCTCCGCAATTTCTATCTTTTTTAAAAAAATCTGTTATTTAGGCGAAACATTGAAGGTGTTGATTGTTGTTGTGGTTGACAGTTGGATTAGAGGTGAGGGGCGGACATGGAGGATGATTGGAGAACTCTGGTGTCTCAGGAAACTCGAAATACGATCATCGACAAGATGTGAGCTTTTTTGTTTTTTTTTTTAATTGTTTCTGGGAAAATATGTTATTTGAGAACAGAAATATGAAAAAAGATTGATTTTGAACCTTGATATACTCTGTGTATTGGTAGATTTTAAAATTGATGTAATTTTCCATGATGCCACTTTTTTGGTGCACCCCATGAAGGTCATATATGTGATACGCAAGCTGGTGTAGAATTATATTGATGTTGAAAAGGTTAAAAGGATTATCCCCATTTTTTTTCTTTATAAATATGTTGTTTGCTCCTTGGAATCCTGCTTACTAAATTTTAGCACAACTATGAGAAATGATGCTTGTTTACTTACTGTGATGCTGGAAACAAACTGGGTTTATTTATCAAAGGTATGAATATTTTGGTGCAGCTCATGAAGCTTATATCTGCGATAGACAATGTGCAAAGTTAAATTGATGTTGAAAAGCTTAAGGATTGTTTTCTTTCAGTATTATTTGCTTCTGCCTTCTTGGAATTGGTTATTTGAGCACAAAATCTGAGAAATAATACTTTTGAACTTTGTGTGACGCTGGAACTAAACTGGATTTCATTGCCTATGATATTAGATTTAAGGCTTTGAACGTAGTGTGATGATGGAAGCAAAACTGGATTTTATGCAAGTTGTGATTTCCACTTAGTTGTTCAAAGCCTGTGCAAGCTGTCTAGTACTTGGTTGATAAGGTCTAGACAGATGATTACGATGATAAAACTTCCCAAAGTTTTTCTCAACTTTATTTGGTAGAAGTAGGCCATACAAATGTATTGACTGATTGACACTTCTAAAGAGAGAAAAAAGGCGGTAAAAAGGTTAAAATTCTGAAATAATAAAATGATAATAAGAAAGGCTAAAGTTGTAAAATAATATGAGGCATGTGATATGATGCGGTGAGTTTATCTTCATTATACTTTCATAAAAATACATAAATATTGATGATACTTTTATGGTTAATACTTTTATTAATAGGAAGGAGGGGTTTTCCTAACATTTTTAGTAATATTACCTTTATTAATGGGAGAAAGGTAATACTAATAAATCGTAAAAGGACATGTGACAGATTCCGGTTAGAAGTCTTCAGCTTTATTTTATATATGTACATATAAAGATAGATAGTTACTAGCAAATGAACCGTCACGCAGATGCTACTTATAATTTTACATAGTGATATTTATAAAAGATTAAATTTGCAAAAAATTCAAGTATCTTTCAAAATTCATCAGAATAAAAAGAATAAAAGGAATATGGAATCACATAAAAATACAACGAGTGGAAAAAGTTACAATTTTTAAATCGGATAAAAATAAAAAACTTATTAATATTTGCAAATAAATTTCAGTAATTAACTGAAAAAAATCAAACGTAATAGTAATCTTTGTAAAAAAATCTGGAACTAAATCTAAATATTAGTTTTAAAAAAGCATAAACAAATCAAATTTTATAAGAAGTAATAGAATTTTTTTGACACACTACCCTATTCTCGGTAAGAAAATAACAAATTCAAGGATAATAGAGGTGTTTATAGATCCAAATTACATACCTGGTCTCTGTTTACAGATGCAATTGTGGAAAAAAATTACCATAAGAGGCGTACGTTAGTTTTTAAAGAATCTGGATAAGTTAGAAGATTTTATAGGCTTGTGTATTATATATGTGGCAAAATAATATAATGGAAGCTTGTTAATCACAGATTTCCTTTGTCTTTATTTATAGGATACTATCTAGACCTACTGATATGATTGCACATTCAAATTTTTAATTACATCCTTAATACTAGGACAACAAATCAAAACATCCAACAATAAATATTAGCAAAAAAAGGAGATGTGGAGACATTAGGAAGATATGACAGATCTTATGCTTGGCAGAAGTAGGAAGTTACTACATCTAGAAGACAATCTTATAATTAGCAGTCTTTTGTTCTTCATTGTGGGTATATAGCATAAAACATGCCACTTTGATTTTGGTATGGACTTTGTTTTGAAATATAGTTTTGCAAGTTGTGATTGCAACTTGGTTGTCCAAAGCCTATGCAGTTGTCTATAATGTAGTTGGAATAAGGTCTAGATGATTATGGTAATGGAACTTGAAAGCTTTTTCTATCTTAATTGACAGAAGAAAATTTTGTATTTGCTCATTTTAGATTAAACAAGGTTGTTAGTGTTGAGGCCTCAAATACTGCGTGTTATCCTCTGATGGAACTTGATGCTGTCTTTCTTGAAAATGAGAAAGAAAAGTGACATATTTGATGCAAATATCGTGACACTAATATCTATTGAAGAGCCAATTTATTGAAATGGTAAGGAAGCTTTTTTAAAAACAAATGAAAAATTTTATGCCTTTACAAACCTTTAAAGCGAGCAACAATTGATTATTGCATCATAAATATTATGTTCTAATTGCATATTTTATATCTACTGGATTGTTAAATAGTAAAATTCATCATTCGCTGCAGAGAATTCATATCATGTAATTGGAGGTGCACATTTTTCTTTAAGACTTATTGATTGCACTTCTACAAAGAGAGCAATGAGATAAAGGGGCCTATACACAATGCATCACAATGCACATGCTCTTGGGCGTGACAACTCAATCCTGAATTGTATGATTAAATGTGCAGATTGGACACTTTGAAAAAGCACTTACCTATTTCTGGGCCAGATGGTTTGGTTGAACTTCAGAAAATTGCTCTCAGATTTGAGGAGAAGATTTATACTTTAGCCATGAGCCAGGTACAATATATACTATTGATTTGAAGTCATTATCCTAGATGCAAAACGTATCTTGATTGATTTCTTACTTTGTGATTATTTGATTAAAAAGAAGTGGCCAATTTACCACCTAGTACATGGTAGTAAGTGTCGAGCGAGAGCATAGAGTAATAAAAAACATAATTTTAATTAATCAAACTCAGTTTTCTATGTTAATACCTCAATGGCTTTTTTTTTTTTGGTTTTGAGACCGTTTTTTTTTTTTTTGGAAGGGGGGAGGTGGGGGGGGTGTGGATTGAATTTTTTGCTTTCCAATTGAGTTGGATTTTTCAGCGATAGGATGCTTTAGCCAAAACATACTGTGTAAATTTTTTCCATCATATGCGTCTTTTACCTAACTCTTGCTAATATCAAGTTGGTTATTATATATAATGTAAAACCTAAAAATAAAACAAAATCCTCATCAAGCTACTTTTGACCTTTGTGTCACTTGCAATAGACGGACTATCTGCGGAGAATATCAGAAAAGATGCTTATAATTGAGACAAAATATCAGACTAGTGTGGCTAATTCCTCTCGTGTTGGAGGTCAAAACCCCTCTGATGCAGGTACCAAAACTAAACATGTTCTCCTTATTTGCATTGTTTGAGTACCATTTGTAGTGATCACCACATGGTCATAATTTGTTGTCATCATATTACTAACATTATCATCATCTTCATCAGCATTCTTTATTGCCTTTAGAAGTGTAGTTTTGATTCTATTTTGTATTTGCTCATAGCTCAGATCACATGCTGTCATCTCTTTTCACTGCATTTATGAAGTGCTTCTTTGGCATTCCTCTTCCCCTTTTAGGGCAAGTACAAACAATTATTTTCAGGAAATTGGCTTTTATTTTTAAAATTTTGTTTCTGTGAACTTGAAATTGCAGTCCCCTTGATTTACACTCTTTTTATTCTTGCATAATTTATCTCCCCCGATTTTTGCCTCTTTGGCTTGATCTGTTGTATTGCTGGTCCCGTGCTCTTTAAAAGAATGAATGCCAATGTCATAGCTGGCATCCAGGTGTCAGAACTTTGACTTTTTTTCCCTTAGGAATCTAGACGATTGTTTGGTGGAATAGGAACCACATCCCTAACCCTAATTATTTGTGATTTGGCTGGCCTAGTATTCAAAATTTTGTCATGATTCTAGTGATATCATTTGGCTGGCCTAATATTCAAAATTTTTAAATTTAGGAAGTGACACAGTAGTCCTAGTATTGATGATAATTCTCTTTTTTTTTCAAAGATAATGGACAATTTTATTAAAATTTTCTAAAGGGGAAACTAATACAAAGAAAACAACAATTTTAAAGCTAAAGAGACAACAACTCCTTTTGGATAGCGCTTGAGCAGTTACATCCTAGTCTCAAAGAATGAGCAGTGGTCATTTAGTTTGTGCTTGTAAACTTTTGAGGCAAGCTAGGCTTGTGATAATGGAGGAAACCAATGAGTCTTGATGGATTTTTGAGGTCATTGAAGAGATTTTTTCTTGCACCCATACCAAAAAGAAGAGATGTCATCTAATCTCATCATTAACAGAGCTTATTTGGTGTAGCGTGTGACATTTTTGAAGGATAAGATGTCTAACATTCTTGCTATAAGAGCATTGAAAGAACAAATGATTTCTTGACTCAAGGCTCGCCTAACAGGGAGCGCCTATTTGCGAGTCAAATACCTCTCTTTTGGAAGTTGTCAAAAGTTAAGACTATATTAGACATGACCAACTAAGTGATGAAAGCATGGCAATATGTTCAATGTATTAATAACACAAGAGGGTGTCATGGCACACTGGGGAGGGCAGTGCAAAAAGCTCCAACAACCCAGAAAGAAAATTTGATCGGAGGAAATAACCAATCAACAACATCATCAATATTAGCGAAAGAAGGGATATCTTGGTGTAGATTATTTAGAACTTCTTTAGCACTTGTTGCTTCTATTGTGAAGGCCAAATAGCCATCAATAATGGGTGCAATAGTATGATAAGTATTCATTTTGTGATTAGTAATCATTTTATTATTGAATCTTTGTATGAGGAAGCAAAGGTTAAGTGTAGGGTTCAGCCAAGTGAGTGTGCTCATTTCATTGCCAATTCTATAGAAATACCCATGAACAAGCTTTTCTTTAAGAGAGATGATACTAGTCCAAGCATGGAATCCATAACTAGGGAGCACAATCCGTAAAAGGCCTCCCTGGATATAAACCCCATGAATTTTGTTCACTCAGCATTTATTTTTATTTCTCATTGCACGCCAAAAAAGATTAGCCAAACTCGTAGTGTGAAGGTTGATGCCACTTTTCTTATTTATATTATGTAAACCACTAGTATCAGAGTTCTCTACTTGCAAAAAAGATGAAAACAACTTGAGAAGGAGCTTTAGAAAGCACTTGGAAAGTTTAAAGGTGGATACTTTATGAAAAGACATGCCATTTAGGATAGATTTAAGAGCTAGAGATGACCAACATAGGAAAGAAGACTAGGTTTCTACCCTTGGAACTTGACTCTTATCTTTTCAATGAGAAGGATGCACATAGGATGAGAGAGCTTTTTTGAACTGAGAGACAAACTGAAGTAGTGAATGGGATGTAGACAAATTGATAGCTAAATAAGCCAACAATATCCTCTTTATGGTCACGGACATGAAAGAAGAAACTATTCGACTTCGTGGTATTTGCTTCAAGCCCTAAGCCGGTGCCAAAGTATTTTTGATGTGGCATGCTAATTGAAGAGTCTACTAAGAAATACAAGAGATTATCAACAAATACTAAATGAGAGATTTTTGGAGCATTCCTTGCGATGGGAGGCAAAATATGTCCATCTAATACTTAGCTTTATGCATGACAAAAAGCTCTTCTATACAAAGAATAAGAAGAAGTTATAAAGCGGACAATCTTGTTCACAACCACTTCTGCTCTTGGAAAACCCAAAGTTACAACCATTTTGCAAGATGTTGAAGGATGAATTGGAGACACATGCACAGAACTAGAGTGGCTAACAAGTTGGTTCTTTCTCCATATGCCTCTTTCCCTCTAATCTTGCTGATAGCAATTGGTTCTTTTTTATATAATATAAAATATAAAAGTGAAACAAAGTTCACTTCAAGCTACTTTTGACCTCGTGCCACTTGCGTTAGACTGACTATAACACCCCGTTTCGGTTCACCCGCGAACCGACCCAGAAGTGTCATCAGCGACCGAACCTTTCGCTAACTTATTAGATTCGGTTAAGCCGACCAGGATCTACCCTCGGCGTCTTAAGACGGAGATGCAAA
>JAVDBV010048063.1:0-16431 GCA_032619315.1 Piper longum | reverse complement strand
AAGCCAATGAGGAAACTAAAATCCCTTGGTCATCAAGAGTATGAAAACAAAAGTTCCAAGACATTATCTAAGGAATTCTAAAGTATAAAAGAAAATAATAAAATGGATTTCTGAAAGAAGTTTGAATGATCTGATGGAATTTATTAAACTGACTCTTATAATATTTGGGAAGATATTCAAACTCTGGACCAAATTTACTCAACCATTGATGGAACCACATAGGAATAAAACAGGGTTTTTCCAAATCACATCTAAGGAACCATGAATGTTGAGACTGAGGATTATTATAGAGTAGAACTTTATCAAATGCTTCAACATAATCCCAGTAGTTATATTCATAAGGAAATAACCCTGGTGGGGGTATAGTTCTAGAGAATTTTTTAAGTGTGGCTGGATGTCCATATTCTTCAATAGATATTATTTTAAAAATAATACATTTACTATATGAGATTTTAGTCTCATAGTCTGAGGGGTATCTGAGTTGAGTACAGTCTGTATTTCCAGCATACTTATGAGTAAACTCAACAGATGACATATCTTGAAGGACACATTCATAAAAGAAACGAGTTTTTCCATAAGTGACAGGATAATGAGAATACTGAGGAAAATGGCACTTAGCAATATCATTGGGGTCACTTTGTTGAAGTATATCTAGAGTTTGCTCTAAATAACAAATCTTATTGCAATTGGGTTTTCTGATATATGGACTCATATTTTTGAAAGATATATATATATTATATCGTTATCAGTTATTAATCAAATTAAAATGTAGCGCTTGAGTGGCCCACCTCACTTCTTAAAATTAAGGTGAATGGGAAGGAGGAGGAGAAATAGCGATGATTATGGATGGATATACGGACATATTACAAAGTGGGCACCATTTGATAGGTTTCGTGCTCCAGCCAATATATATGGGCAACACCTTGCAATCAATATTTTAGCTTCTAAATATGTAAAACATTGATTGATCGTGTGATTTTAAAAATATAAAAACGATAATTATTTGAGATAAACTTTCAGTTGGTAATTTAATGAAGGCCTTTAGCTTTTGTTCTCCTTTAACTAGCGGACGGTTATTGTAGTGTTTGATTATATGAGGTAAAGATTTGTTCCTATCATATGCGTAAGCCTGTTGCAAATTATGATGCCGAACATTTCTCTTTGAAACAAAAAAAAATGAAAAGAAAATTGGAGAGAGATGAGGATCGAGCATCCTTGGGGAGATAAAATTATGCCAAACAATAATGGCTCTAGAAAACTCAGGACAGGGAAGCATTTCAAAAGTTGCGAAAGTAGAGATTAGATTTATTCTTCGTGATCAGTTCGGACATCCTAAATTAATAACGCAAAGAATCGGCAGATGGTGGATTGCTGGTGGATGGATGTTTCGCTATCACAAAAAAAAAAAAAGAAAAAAAAGAGAGAGAGAGATTAGCTTCTCTATTCATCTGTGTGTATTATTAAATAATAAATATACGGTAAAGAACTGCTGTACATGAGTTTGCGCTTAGGTAAATAAGAAAGTTTAGAAAGCAATTAGTAAACCGTGTCTGAACTCATGTTATAAACCCGACAGATAGTCGATTTTAGCATGCCATGAGTACTTGTGACTGCGATGGAAGAAGGACAAAAAGATGATGGTATAGAAAGTACTAATAGTGCAGATTCGATCGTTAGCTGCTCATGATAACTCAGTTCATTATATTAAAGAAATCATTTTGTCTCATTCATGAGGATTGGGTGCGAACCCACATCCGTATGTTGTTAAATGAAAATTAAAGGGGAATTAATTAGATGAGAAGGCATGTTAGGAGGGGATGGCTCCTGTGCTCTCCTCGACTTTCTCAAATATGGCCTAAAGCCGTCACCGGTCCCTCGCTCTTGTGGGGCTTGGCTTGCAGATTAAAGAGGCAGCCTCATTCCCAGCCATTACTAATTTTCTATTCTATGCTTCTCTCTGTTTTCTTGTTTACGCAAGGACTGATCTAGTGATTATGCTTAATTAATATTAACTGGACTGAGTAGAACCGCGTGCTGGTTGCTTTTTGTATGATGAAGAAGAAGCACGCATTGATTGTTGCTCAAGGATGAGGTAGTGTTTGGCTTTCCAGCTGGCCCTCGCATGCACTTTGAGGTCCTTCAAGTCAGAAATGAGCCCTGATTTTGTAATATTCTCCTCAATTGTTTCCATTTCGCGGGCATTTAACATTACCACAACGTCGGATCAAGCAACACATGCATGGTCGGCCGGTGCTTTCCTATCTCTTGTGTACAGAGCCTACCAATCTGGAGGAACCTACAATACCTGCTGCCTCCACAATAATAGAGTCACCCTTGTAACTTCTTGGTGCTAGTTGGAAGTCTTCGTTGCATCTCCAGAACTAAACTCTGATATTTTTTTGCTTATTCAGTCATCCATAAAGTGATTTCGCTCATAATGTGGCAAAAACTGGTTTACCTTCTACCTCTTAGTACCCTGGTTGCCCCGCCTTGAAAGCAAAGCAAAGCAAAGGAAAGAAACATACAAATTTGGATGGATCAACATCCCCGCCAATTGGTTTGAGCCCATTGGGCCTAAATATACAAAGGAACAAAGACAAGCCCATCTACACTGTTTTTTTAAAAATAAATAAAAATACGTAAAAACTCCCCCCAAGTCTCGGCGCAAACATAGGGGGTGGGGCCCTCTTGTTAATAATGCTTATATATTTATAATAATGCTTTTAAATAGAGAAAGAAAAGGAAATGATTATTTATTTATATGGTATGTAATAATGCTTTTAATTTTTTTTTAAAGAGAAAAAAAATATAAATAGAGAAAGAAAAGGAAAGATGGGGGAAGAAAGGAATCAACAAACAATCATCGTCGTCGTCGACGTCGTCGCCGCCGGCGACCCAGAAGACGACGATGAAGGAGGAGTCGAAGGGTAGGGAGGAGGGGATGGGAGTTGGCAAGGATGGGAACCCCTCCCCTGCGCCTGCCCCAGCACCACGCCCTCCCCCCGAGGGCGTGGTGCTGGGCTTGGATGGGGGCACCACCTCCACCGTCTGCATCGCCATGGCACTCCCACCCCGCCACTCCCCACCGCCCGATCTCCCTCCCCCTATCCTCGCCCGCTCCGTCTCCGGCTGCTCCAACCACAACAGTGTCGGTGGTACGTACTACCTTCTCTCTCTCCTCCTCTCGTCCTTCCATGGTTCAATTTCAGTTTCAATTCACCCCGCATTTTTTTTTTCTGTTTTCCTCCATCTCCATTCTCCCCTCTTCCCTCTCCCTCCCCTCTCTCTCTCTTTCCTGTCTTGTTAATTTGATGAAGAAGCGAGATGATCGACGTTGTCATCTATATTTCCCATTTCTCTGATCAATACCTGATTCCTTTGTTTTTAGTGGTTACCTCCATTCCTTGGAATGCATTTTGAACTGCATACTCTGTACATTCTCAGAAACGGCTGCTAGGGAGACTCTAGAGAAGGTACTGACCGATGCTCTTCGGATGTCCGGTGCTACTCGTTCTTCGGTTGGAGCTGTTTGTTTATCTGTTTCTGGTGTCAACCAACCAAGCGATCAGCACCGCATCCTCTCTTGGCTTAGGTAGTTTTCATTATTTCATCCCCTCTTCCCCCCCTCCCCTCCCCTCCTTTCTTATCACATTCTACCTCCTATTAATTGTCAATCAATTTTTCATGGTTATAACACGGTAGACTTCCCTTTCGCTCCATGTTTTTTTTTTCGGACCTGGTAAGGCTTTGAAAGGGGTTGTGCTGCTTTTATCTATCGTATATCAGGGACATGTTCCCCAGCGACGTCAAGTTATCTGTTCATAACGACGCCGTTGCGGCTTTGGCAAGTGGAACTATGGGGAAGCTTCATGGTTGCGTCCTCATTGCTGGTACGGGGACAATTGCTTATGGCTTCGCCCATGATGGAAGAGAAGCCAGAGCCGCAGGTGCTGGCCCTGTTTTAGGGGATTGGGGAAGGTTAGTGCTTAGTTGTGTGCCTCGTCTTTTTTAGCTACTACTATCATCGTCGCGTCTTGTCCAATTATATTATATATATGTGTGCTACTACTACTACTGCCACTGAATCGTGCATCATGTATGAACGAATGTGATAATAGTGGTTATGGAATTTCTGCGCGAGCACTGACCGCAGTTATCCGGGCTCACGATGGCCGAGGCCCTCAAACAATGCTTACTGCAAAGATACTTGAAACTCTTGGCCTTGCTTCTGCAGATGAGCTTATTGGGTAATTCTTCTCCTCATTACTACCTCTGACTATGTGGCCTGTTGGGCATGTTACGTACTGCTGTTCTTCCATGAGCTCAATTCTCAGTGCCATATATATGATGACAGCAGATTCATCCACATTTTTTAGATTCCAGATGCTCATGTGCTATTTTACCTTCATTTTGTTTAGGTGGACATATGCAGATCCGACCTGGGCTCGTATTGCGGCCCTTGTGCCAGTTGTCGTCGGTTGCGCTGAAGCTGGTGATCAAGTTGCAGATGATATTTTGCGTGATTCTGTTAAAGAGTTGGCTCTAAGCGTGAAAGCTGTTGTTCGCAGGCTTTGTCTTTGTGGTGAAGGTAATGCACTTAGTGAAGCCTTAGGGAATGTTAATGACTCCGTCACCGGTAACAAAAATATTGTTGGATTGTAACTGTTAACATGCATGGTGAGAAAAAAAAGGAAAACTAAGATTTAAATATTGGAGTTGAAAATAGTGTCATGTGTACCTGCTTTCTGTGTTTATTTTGGATCTCTTTGACAACTTGTAGCAGTATCTACTCTATTTGCTCATGAATAATTCAATTGAAGGAAATCTTTATATATACTGATGCTAATGTTACAAAATCAAGTCATGGAAAATCATGCGCAAGAATTGTCTTTGATATAGTCAGAATGATTTATGTACAGATGGTGGAGATTATTTCCCACTTGTTTTGGTTGGTGGTGTTCTTGAAGCTAATGGGAAGTGGGATATAGGAACTGAAGTTACTAAATCCATCCATGAGGAATATCCTGGAGTTGATCCTATTAGACCAAAGGTGAGAATTCAACCCTTGTTTTTTATTTTCTTATAATCACTAGCCTAGAGATTGGTCAGATAGGCCACAGGCGTAATCGTAATTAGTGATAGATTGTCAGGTCCTCACTTTTATGGGGCATCAACTAACTAATTTATAACCTGCGACAGGTCTATGTTTGGTCAAGAAATTTATGTGGTTGACATGTTTTTATTGGCGGTTAATTAGAAGTTTAGGTGAATCAGTAACTTTGATTGTCGAAAACACATGCATGCCTTACTCTCAGAACCGCTGGTACATCTTTTGTTCACTAGTGTACAATTCAGGGGCACCTTGCACCTGACGCCAGTATCAACTCCCTACTACGCAGCTTTGAGTTTTGGAAACTGCGCCTTTGTAGTATGCATGCATATAGTTTCTCAAGAAATACTTTTCATCTTCTTGTTTACAATTATCATCAATGCTATAAGCTCCATTTGCTTCATGATTATCAGCTGGAACCTGCTGTAGGGGCAGCTATGCTTGCCTGGAACAGTGTCGTGAATAAAGGTGGAGCTAATCTGAAAAGCTGACGAAAACTTCTCAACAAATTGTACAGTGTAGGAGGATAGACACATTGAATGATGAATTACGAAGAGAACATGCATCGCATTGCCGGAATTCTTGGCTATTTTTCATTGTATTCCAGTTGTGGAGTGGCCCTGATTCTTGAAATTGTCCCATACATATCAAATTGGTCGCCATTGTGGTGGATGTGTGGGAAATATACTTTTAATCAAGTTTGTTGAATGTTCCTTCGAGGCCGTATCTTGATTTGGTCTCACGCATATTGATTTCACAGAAGAGCCATTCTGACTCTATATTCATGTATAGTTCAGACATTTCCCCTGAATATCGATATTTGAAAATTATTAGACCGCTGGAAAAGCTACTACGTTGTAAGACCCAAACTCATTGCACACTTGACGCGATATTTTTTACTCCCTCTTGTGCTCCGAGCGGGTTACACTAAATAAAAGCAATTCCAGTGAAGTGTGATTCTCTAAAATGCTGTTGTTTCATTTATAATAATCACACAAAACTGTCATCGACTCGTAGCCGCCTTTATTGTGTCAAAGTCTTTCAGGGGCCAACTTTGACAGATTTAAACCCTCTTCACAATGAACTCATGGCTTCTGTTCGGCTTGATAATCTCCGTGGAAGGGTATGTTACGACACCTTTTCGCAAGTGCTTTTGGTAAGCAGAGTCTGCACAACAGGAAGTCTTCGTTAAGGCTAGGCCGCCCACATTCATTTATTACTGCTTCACGTCTACACACCTGTAGCTCTTGCAAACCTAAACTTCAGAATGTTTCCTCCGTTCGACGCATTTCAAGTTGCTGGGGGGAAAAAACATTTTAAAAAAAGGAAAAGAAAAAAGAAAGCTGTTCTTCCTTCGGACCACATCATTAGACACGGCAGTCTAGAACATGTAAGAGAATATTAAAAGCATGTTAAGACTGAATCTTGACGTAATCACAAGACATGTTACCCCCTTTTAACTTCCAAATACATGCACCAAGTCCGTGCCACCTGTTCCTCTCCTAATTCCTCATGTTTCAACTAACTGGAGCTAATTTGCCTTCCAGTCTTCCCCTAAAACAAGCTGCCAGAAATTATCACCATTTTCCAAAGCCCCAAGGGCTTGATTCTATACCTCTACAATATGTACAATACCTACTGTCATCAATGCCGTTCCATATTTAGCCCCCTTTTTGTTCAGTCTAGGAGATGATGGATGATCTCTCTCACAAATCTACATCCTTCTTCATGGTGTTCTTTGCCGTTGTTTCTCGCCAACTTTGTGATGAAAATGTAATTTAAATGGGCTCCAACTCTTTCGATGTTTGGACATTGTTTCAGAGAACACCCCAGACGCCCATGCCTGTTGAAGCCATAAATCGAATTCTTCATCGTTCTCAGCCATCACAGCATCCAGATCCCATGGAAACTTGCTTCCATTGGATTTCTGTGCCGTGCTGCCCAATCCAACCATATTCACATGAAAGCTCGGTCTATGCGTGTTAGGTTTACAGGGCATTCCCTGCAAGAGCATTCCACAGCAAACAAACGAAAAAATAGAACCAATTGGTGAGTCACCCATGGAAAAAAGAAAGTGGTGAATCATGGGGATGAGGATCTCTTGAAATAAAAAATACTATACGAAACAAAGCATAAACTTCTGGTTTAACGAACTATTGAGAAATTCAAATCATGAAAATTAGAGGAAATTAATTCACTTTTTAACCAAAAGATATTTCACTCATCAAACAGAAACACACACCAATTGGATATAGATCATGAAAAAGTTGGATAACCTCCAAACGTTATAGATGTGAACAATACTTGGTGTGCAGTCAACATGTAAATAAATGCAACATTTCTTTCTCAAAGAGTAAATACAACATTACAAAATGATAAGTTAATCATCAATAAGTTACAAGGGAAAAAATGAACCAACCTGACAAATGGCCCACTCTGACACATCAAAAATCTTGCTTTCAGCACAGACAAAAGCACGTGGTATTTCAACCTGAATGGTGAGAAAGATATTAGCAATCTAAGATAGTTTCTAAGTGATGAAAAAAGTCATTACGAGGTCAAGTCCTAGGAACATAAACTGTTTCTAAATGAATTGACACAAGGGAAAGTTTTGCTATTGAATTTTGGAAATAAAAGCTACACTTCAATCTCAGAAACTAAAAAAGCAACAACGAAAATATATAAAAAGCGGGTTCATGCAGAAGATGTACCCTCAGAGGAGATGAAAAGACACCGAGCACCCATATTCAACCCACCCATCTCCATCCTTAGCAGGATGGTATTGGCAGCAATCCTGAATTTAAAGAACAAATACTCATAAGAGGCTACACTTCAATCCTGAATTTGTATCTTAGATCAAAAACCTTGAATTGGTTACATATTCATTAGAGGCTCCATCAAACACTATGAAATGAATACTGGATAGAAGAATGTTAATTAGTTTTGTGCAAACTGCAAACTAAGTAAGAAGCACACCTGGCACCACCTTGCATTGGATTTACTTCTGTTAGTGCAGACCCAAATATGCGCATTGCCGCATTTGGTGCATTCTATACGCCTGGATTCCTCTGAATGATAGTCCATCACTCCTGATGGTTACGAAATTTCAAATAAGGTGCCACAACATTATACTTGACTGAAAGACCAGACTAGGCTAGGCACTTAAATAATGAATATCATTAACAAATCTTGGAAAATTAAATAATAGGCTCAGAAAAAAAAAAGAAAAAAGAAAAAAAAGGCCTTACATTTTGATAGGCTTTGCAAGGCTTTTGATTCACACTCATAAACTCTTCCCTTCTAAATTGATCCTCTTCTTTTCTAAATCAGAAAGAACCTGAAAATCAAATCATAGTCTAGGTAACTATGACGAAAATTAGAGAAAATTTGCAAGACAATCAACAACAGTCCATTAAAGCAACGAGAACTGATAGTGGCAAGAAAACTTCACCTCATAAGCGCATTGAAATGTTTTAAATGATTCACTTGCCAATGGGCTTCCCATTTTTGTCGGGATGTACCAGCACAGCCTACAAATTTAGTCCTGAGGATAAAGGGTACCGATACACAATGTACAGAGTACGACAAATGATGGGAATGAGTAAACCTTCTTTCGGTATTCCTTCTTAAGCACACCATCGTCTATATGTTTATGACGAGGAAAACCTAATGCTTCATAATGATCAGATTTATTTAATATTCTCTTCATCTCATCTAGGGGATAAGATCCAATTTTGACATTACTACTTGCGGAAGTGGCTGGTTTAAAATCCACATTACATGAGCTAGAATTTATTCCAGATGATTTGTTCGAAGAAACTTTTTCAGGTTCACTAGCATGAGAGAAACCTTCAGCATCACCTGAATAGTCTTCAAAATTAGGTTTCGGTTCCTTTTCTTCTTTGAAATGAGGACTTGCTTCTGCACTTTCGCAGACTTGAAACAAGTAGCTCAAGAAATCGTTTGAAAGGAATGACAAGTTTAATGATAGAAAAACTCCAAGCCAACCAACACGGACTTTCACAAGATACAGAGCGTAGAGAGTAGTCATAAAAATCACCATTCGCGCATTATTCAAAGAAAACGAATATCCTGCAAAGATGATGAAGAATTCACAGTCAATGCCGGCATGGAGAAGCTAAGCAACCAATGCAAGCATACAATATGAGGGGGGTGCTTTCAATACCTCCAACCCTGATCATCACTCCCGTGATCAATAAGTTTCCATACAGCCACACAACCAAAATTCCAAACAAGCCAACAATAAAAAGCCCAGGGTTGTAACCCAAATAATATACCGAAGATCCAGCAGCAGCCTGAAGCAGTCAACAGATTTTCCAACCAAATTAGCTCTATACTGAAAAGCATAGTAACCAAGAATGTCAAGCAGGCAAAAAAAAAAAAAATTGCTCAATTCCATGAAAATGCATGAATTTCTTGTTTTTACGCATCATCACATCCAATTGGACCAATCACAATAATGAGCTCTTGCCCATTTCCTTCACCATTCATTTATATTTTGTGTGTGTATATCATTATTATCATAATAGTTGTTATATCATTATAATAACTATTATAATGATATAATAACTATTATGCCACCACCATACATTTTAAACGTATTGGAGCGGAGGGAAAAACATAAATTTTAGACAAGATGGATGGATTGGTGGCCAGCGAATAGGAGAATTCAAGTGGAGTTGAGTATTATGTCAATTGCGTCATCCCCCAATCAATCCAGGCGTACCTAAATATATTGCACTCATCTACAATTACCAATTGCCTTGCTTCCGTCCATGGACGACCAACCAAACATGAATAAAAACCGCTCCCTCCCTCCATTCATTGAAATTGAATCCTCTCCCGAATGCTTAACATAGGTCTAACACTCTTACCAACTTCGCCTACTTTTTATTTTTTAAATGTATGTATATTTTGGTATTAGTAAAACTAAATTTTATGGTATTTTTGTTTTTATTTAAAAAATGGTAAATTTTTAGTCAAAATTAATAAAAAAATTTAAAATAATTATTTCTCGTATAATATTATAAACTTTGATTATTTTTGAAAAAAACTTTGAAATGTAGTTATCTATGATATTTTCCAAAAATAAAAAAAAAGGACTAAAAAATTGATACCGCAATGTTGGTCGGGCCGCGGTCGGCGGAAAGGTGCCAGCCTCAATCCACTCCTCGTCCTCAATGAACCCCCCATTCTTTCCTGTGAGTAATTAATTAGTATGATATACATGTAAGATCCCATGGACTGCCCTTTGCGTTTCGATTTATATACGTAAAATGGTGAAATTGTTGGGTCAAACGCAGTGAGGCTCACCACAAGAAGAAAGGCGGTTAAAAACTTCCTTACTGCGGCATATAAACTTCAGGAGAATAATTAGTATCAACAAACAACAGTTGATACTCATATGTAAACTAACTTTAATATCAATTATTAGATTATAAAGACATTTAGTTAATAACGATACTTTTGTCTGTATAAAAAAAAAGTGCATCCATATAATTTAAATCAGTGGCCAAATTTGAAAGCTGTCAATTTTTTTATATCAAATATCAATTGATACTATGCTTCCTTGTTAATCAAACATACCACCGTGGTAAGAAGGTTATTTCATAAAATTATAAACAAGCCTATTTCTCTAATACATTTTATTATGATCAACACATCTGAATAAACGAAAACATTTTTTTCAAGAAAAACATGTGATCTGTCGTGCTTGCACATTAAATGGACCATATATTATTCAATAAAATCAATACAGTACACATCTGATGTCTAATTCCTAGCTTGTAGTATACACATTTGGCTGAACTCTGAACTCTTGTTACCCCAAACAAAATTTTACAACTCAAATTTCTTTTTTCTCAAATGAGTGAAACATTTTACACCGCACAAACAAAAACAGCATTTGTGCCAGCACACAACCCAAGCGGTAGAAGGCGGCATTTCTTCAACTGCTCCTACACTTCAATGATCAGAAGCTATTCCTCCATCAGAATCTCGGCGTCTCTTCTTTCCTTCTCCATGCCGGTATCGTCTTGGAGCCTCATCCTCACTCTCACTCTCAGCCTGTCTGTAGTTATTATGACCAACAAACGAGTCCTCTTGAGCGCCTCTTGGAGGCTGGGCTAATTTCATCTCATCCTCATTTGGTCCATCCACTTCAGAACCCTTGCTCTGATCCGAGGCAGGTGGATATCTTTCTTGAGCCAAGCTTCTCTGGTCTTTCTTGGCCATTCTAGAGTTGCCTTGAGGAGGTGGACCTGGTGGTAAAGGTGGTCGAAAAGGAGGCATACCTCCAATAGGCCGGTTGCCCCGTGCTGTTGCCATGCCCATCCCTCCCATGAATGGACCCGGTACCCTTCCAGCCCCCATCATCATCCCAAGTCCAGCAGCAGGGAACACTGTACCAGGTTGGGAAGCTCGACCGTGGAACATCCCCGGGCCTGTCCCATTCATTGATGAGAATCCTTGGCTCATCGCAGAAAAATCATTGGGAAACCTTGGGGCCATTGGCCCAAATGGACCAAATCCTCGGGAACCAACCCCAAAAATATCAGGCATGGGAAACCCATCAGGTCCAATGGCACCATACCCATATCCTTCAGCTCCCATCATTACAGGAGGGAAACCTCTTACCCCAGGCATGGGCCTTGCTCCACGGCCCATGGGTAGTAAGGGAGGCCACATCGCTCCTCTTCCCCTTCCTCTGCCTTGTGCAGCATTTAGGTTCTGACTGTAGCTTTCATCCTCTTCTTCGCTCTCCTCTTCCTCCTCTTCGTCGTCCTCTTCATTATCTTCGAAGGGGACTATGTCAGGGTTCTCTCCCGCCTCTTCAGGATTTACTCCTTTTGCCTTCTCCTCCTCTCGTTTCGACTCAGCTGCCGACCATATAGCCTGCACAACAATATTATTTCTTTAATAATCATGACGCTGCATGATCCACCCATATTCTCCAGCATGTCCATATCATATCATCTAAAGGATAATGTCCATCTCTGCATGGTACACCTGGCTGCTGCTTAACAACAAAATTTGTTATCGTTTTGAAGGTGCAAGCTTCAGATGACTGCACATTTTGCTTGCTCCAATACCTCTCAAACAAATTCTATAGTCACTAATTGCTCAAACAAAAGCAATAACGGCACTGGCAATACATCAGTTGCAAAAAATGAATGCATGGTAATTACACTCTGCTAGTTATGCAAGACCAAAAGATTCAAAGCGTACAATTCATGATACCATCAAGTTACCAACCTACCATGAGTTCACTGTCTGGCTCAAGATAAATAAGTGATGCTAGTTGCTCTCCAATTGATGGCTCCAACTCCTGACAATCACGACTTATCTGCCATGCCAGATATAGGAATAAAAATTACCATTCTAAATTTTCTATGAATGTAATATAAGTCATAAAAAAAACTTATATAGAAGTTATAATCTTCTAAAGAAACTACCATTAAACACAAAGAACACCTTGTTTACTAGGATGCCAAATCAGGATATTCTAACCTTCACTGGCAAATTTTCATTGAAAGGATTTCTCAAGTGCCGAGTTTTATGGAAGGACAACTCACACAGCTACAATGGTAAACATTACATCAGTCATACATGAAAAGAAAATTTAATTTGCAAAAAAAGACATCCTAAGGGAAAAGCATATGAAAGATAACAAGTTATAGATAACATATGAATAAATTGCAACATTGAAAACCAAGACCAATGACAAAAGTATGATTCGTCCAAAGTTTTAAATACCATAGCCGTTACCATAAAAGGCTTATAGCTAGTACGGGGTATATTTGGTTCAACCGGTAGAGGGTTTGTAGCCAATGTGGGGTATATTTTATTCAACCAATCATTGTTCAACTGGATTTTAAAATATTTTATGAGACAAATTTTTTTGTGATCACTATTTAATTGAATATAGGTTATTAGAACTCCATTGCTTTCAACAAAAAAACAAGTTTTGAGAAAATATCAGTTGAAAAAATCGGGTATGAACTAAAGTGGTACAAAGTCATAAACCATATCGGATTTGAAGAGGTTACATGGTATACCCGGTTTGATCGGCCTGTTTGATATGGTATTTAAAACTAAATGAAATCTCATTACTACAAAATAATCATTGAGAGTAATGTCCACATTAGAGTCATGTCTCCAACAAATAATCTAATGTCTCGAGTTGACAGGTAGGCTCTTGGCAAGAACCAGATATTCAAACTTCTCTTGACTTGTGAACTTTTATAAAAAATATTGAGGTCAACATCAGATATAGAAAATTAATAATCTAAATCTAATCACGAGCTTGTTGAAATAATGTATTAACAAGAAAAATGCATGGCCTGAGGCCCCCAAATAGCAGAGTGCCAATTTGATCTTAGCAAAGGAATCTACAGCATACAGTAAGAAAAAAGGGAAACAGAAAAGTGTCGCGGATGAATAAAACATTAATATAATCAGTATCCTATCACCTTTGAGTTAGACCAATTCATGACAGCTACAAATGTAAAGCGCAATCCAACCCAACTGGTGGATTGCAAAAAGGAGTCAATGCAAAAGCAGTGTACCTTTAACCATTTGATGGAGAAATTTCGACCATAATGAGCAGTTCCATGAGCATGCTTCCAGTTTCCACCACCAACAAAACCGCCAATTTTAGAGGTCATCTTTGCACATCCCTATATACATATACTTCTGTTTGTTGTTATAAACAATTCAGAGCTCAACCAATTTGACAGCATTTCAAGATAAAACAGGCATTTTAGCATGAACAAAGAATTGGCAAAATGTGCGGCGTAAATGTCATAAAGTTAATTAAGACATAACATTAAAAGAAAACAACTTTGCTACTTCCATGTACAGAAATAGAATTCTTTCTGAAGAAAGTGTTACACCATTTGGAACTAAGGAAATGATGCCCCATGCACATACTTGAAAATGTCGAGTACGATTGATAGAGAATATTAAAATCACATTCTCAGCCGTGTCAAATGCTTCATTTAGTTTCGCCTCATTGCTCCTTTGAGTAGCCCACACTCCTTGTTGAACAGAAAGTTCAAGATTCTCTCTATTGCAACTCTTGACAATAAAATACCTATTGCCATTATTCAAGAGATATAATTAGAACATATTTTCAATAAGGAGATGGATAACACTCGAGACCAGCAATACTTAATAATCAAGACATTATTGTACAATATTTAAAGGCCCGCAAAACAACAAACTATCTATCAGTAGGCACTGTTATTCAATAGAAGAGCCAGGCAATCGATGGAAACTCATAAAAGCTAATATGAAATCAAACAAAAAAAAAACATGTGAACACCAATCCACCCAATTGTATTTGAAAATTTGACATGAATCCAGTAACATTGCCTCTCTACTACAAGAAACTTCCTGCATTAACTGAGCTGAATGGTGAAAAAATAATATAATGCACTGACAAAAGGGATTTGATCTCACAAAAACAGCAGCCACTGCAATGCCAGGTCATAAGTAGTAGTAGTACTAAACAGTGTCAACACAATAACAGTTCAAAACAACTTGGGATAGTTTTGCAATACATTAAATTTTAAACATATATTCTCCAGACAAACCTAGAATTCCCTTGGGTGTGTGGCGCAATAGAGGTTCTGGTTGGAGGGTTTAGCACACCATTTGAGTTTGCCTGCGTCGGCATCGTCTGTGTTTGGTTAACTTGGGGCTGTTCATTTTGACTCTGTTGTTCCGCATTTGGGGCCTCCAACCCTGTCGGGGGCTTTGATGCCAGACCTTGATTAGAGGCATTTTGTGGGAAAGTCGGCCTTTCTGTTTGCTGATTATAATCGGAATTCCTATGCTGGAAGAACCTATTCGAAGAAGCATGACTGAATGAACTAATGTGATGAATTTTCTGAAGAACTTCTTCAACCGGTGGTGGAGGCCCAGGCATCTTAGCGTGCCTATACCGACAGTCTGGACCATTTGGGCAAAATCCAAATTTATACCTGGAAAATAAAAATGAAGCGGAGAACATCACAATTCTTGCCCATTTAAAACAAACAGCAGACAACAGATCCTTCTTGACCAATCCAACAATTAATGGACAGACAAGAACTTTAACATGGAATTGTTAAAGGGAAACAAAAAAATAAAATCATGTTACTTACCAGCTAAATCAGTTATAGTTTTGGATGGCATTGTAATCCAAAAAAAAAAAAGAGCTAGGTTATCCATATATTACGGCAGAGAATAATGAGAATAATAATGATGATGATGATGATAACAGAGAAAATAACGATGGTTGGATTTTAACTCACATGTTACACTCCTTGATATCCTCGTTGGTGTGCTTGTAAACGCAATCCTGCTCGCGGCACTCGCCGTACAATCTGAAGAAGCGGCAGATAGGCATTCGGGTCTTGTCATATTGGTGGAGGAAGCCGCAGGCGTCGCCCTTCATGCACAGGCCGCGGAGCCAGTGGCGGCAGACGGTCTGCCGGAAGCTGCGTCGATTTCCATGGGCGACGAGAGGCGGAGAAGGGTCGAAGCCGGCGGGGGTGGAAGCGGGGTTGTTGGAGGAGGGCGGCGCGAGGGACGCGGCGGCGGTAGAGGGCGGCGGTAGGGGCGCAGCAGTGAAGGTGGAGGGGCCGGCGGAGTCGAGGCCGCCCTCGAAGTCGAAGCAAAGGCCTCCCTCTGGCTCCTCCATGGGAGACCGCCGGGGAAGGAGGGATCCTGGTCTAGGGTTTTTCGCCGGCCCTTCCCCCCGAGCCGAAGAAGAAGTTGCTTAACTGGTTTGCTCTCCCCTCCCCCAAACCGGCCCCCGGGCCGAGCCAAAGTCAACCCCGTTTGCTTAATTTTTTTATTTTTTATAGTCTGCTACAAACTAATATAAAGTATATCAAAAGCCTATTTAACTATTTTTGCTACTCCTGAGCTTTTTTTCTGAAAAAATTTCAAAATTCATTTCAATGTCACATTTGTTTTGCTCTATTATTTACAAAATTAAATATCTCAATTTATTGTTATTTTTATCTAAAATAAAATTACTTCATTTTCTATATATTGTTTAATTTTCTTTTTAAAAATTATCATAAAGTTACATTATTGTATCATCACAATTTTTTTATAAAATAAATCTGAATATGATTTGTTGCATAAAATTGTTAAGTCATGGGTCTTAGTTTAAGAAACAAAACTTCAAGCTTGCTCGGGGTTGGGGGTTGTTGATTTACTTATCTAGTACATATTAAATTTTTTCAAAGCTAATATATGCTAATTTACAATCATTTGATATTGTTCATCTTAAAATTTGTGTGTGT
>JAVDBV010048062.1:0-14698 GCA_032619315.1 Piper longum | reverse complement strand
AGCGGAATGCCTCCCCGCATGATAATAAATGGAGTGTAGCGGAATGCCTCCCCGCATGATAATAATAGTAGGAGTGTAGCGGAGTGCCTCCCCGCATAATAATAAATAGGAGTGTAGCGGAATGCCTTCCCGCATGATAATAAATGGAGTGTAGCGGAATGCCTCCCCGCATGATAATAATATTAGGAGTGTAGCGGAGTGCCTCCCCATGTAATGAAAAGACTTTGGAATTGGGAGTATATTTGACTTGTTTCCTTGATTATACGGCTTAGTGGTTTTATCACTAATGCGGAATTGCCTTCGCAGGTAAGTATATACGGAATTAGGCGGGAGAAGCCATTGACAACTAGTGCATGGAGCAGGATAAATATGAGGACTCCCTTTTACTTTTACTTTTACTTTTATTTGATTTATAGATGTGGCTATGGGAAACGGTCTAAGACTGTGGGACAAGTATTATTATATCTTGTTTAAAATGTAGTTTTCTTTGAATGAGTCATACTTATGGTTGATTTTTAGTAACACCCGGCCATCTAGGCCTAATTAAATTATTGAAAAAAATGGCGGGTCGTTACATAAATCGAGTGATCTAAAATTCCTATGATGCATGCAAATGATATACCTATAAAATCCCAAATGGATACTAAACGCCGCAACGGCCTAAATCTAGGCCTAAATTCTTGTCTAATAAATACAAATAAATCTGTATACCTTAGTATACACTAATAACTCGTAATCTTATTATCTGCATGTTTGGCATAATCAGCCACTATAACATGCTCATACGGCCATCTGGGCCCATACTCATAATCTAAACTAGTTTGGCTCGATCTTGCTCGTACCAACTCGATATTGACCCAAATAGGGAAAAACTCGAATCGGGTAAAACCCTAACCAAAAAATGAGGTTTTACATGGAATGTGTGAGGGTGTAAGCGCTGTATGTATGTATGATTTTGATTATGAGCCGTGCATGCGAGCCGGAAATTGTTTAAGTATGTTTGCTTACTGCCCGGTGTGAGGGATTCTTGAAGTTTCATATGTTTTCGTGGGTAATGGAATACCCATTTGCCAGATTGTATTAGTTATTTTTCGGACCAGTAACATTCGTTGCTGACGGTTTTCTTATAATATATGTAGGTCTCGCAAATCCTGTATCAACCTTGGCGAAGGGACAGATCAATGCTACACACACTTGAGCTCAACCTAAGATTTTCTTTCTTGCATTTATTTATATTTGAGGTATTTTGATGTTTATTTAACAATGTCTTCCATTCTCATTACACCAAGTGGGTTATTTCGATCTAGTTGATCGATCGAGTCATACCGACTGACAGCTTTAAACATGACTCGACTCGATCGTAGCATTTCTGATTCGGTTCTTAAGTCAACCAAAATTGGGGTGTTACAACTAGGATTTGTGAAAAACACCCCAACACCCGTATTTCATTTAACCGAATAACCAGGTAACGAATAAAGTACAATAATTGACCGGGTAGAGAATATAATTAATTAATCATAATAATCTTCCAACGTTCTATCCTTCGGTGACGGAGTCGAATATATAATTTTTTTTTCACGGTCTTTAAGCAAGTCATCTTAAATAATGTAAAGGGATGACTTAACTAATTATCAATTAAATATTTTTATACGCTAATCATTATTTAACATTAGTTAAATGTAAATCGTGATGTAAAGAATTAATTTGAACATGTAAAGTATGTCTTAAATGATTACATCACATAAATAATTAAGTACCTCACTAGACTTGTTGTAAAGATTAAGAATTTAATGTTTGAGATTCGTTAATGTTGTGTGTTTGGTGTTGATAGACTTAGGCCATATAGTTGCATGTATATCTACTCGGATAAAATTATACTTATGTATAATTTTATTTTCTCATTAAGAATAGGATCGTCGGTCGTGGTTTCAAGTCCGTTTGTGAACTATCCAGGTCCATATAATTGTTTGAAATGTTGTATATCCTCTTTTGGCAGCCCTTGTCGGCCTGAGCCCAGATTCGACCACCATGCATTGAGTGCAACCGGCGTTAAGGAATTACCCAGCGCGACACAGGACCGCACCTTTAAAAAAAAATTACTTGAAACACATATTGGGAATCTTTGATACGAGGCAGCACCCGCGAAACGATCATTGTGCAGATTCGGACTGAATATTGTGAGTGCCCTTGGTGTTCCTTTTGGACCAACAAAAGTTTGGTGATTCGATAATAAATTTGGACTTCCTTCTTACTTAATTAGAGTTATAAGTGTGGCTATGGGAAACGGTCAGTGGCTGTGGGGCTTTGCGTGAGCATAGGTAGTTATCTTTTGTCATGTTACATCTTATATCAACCTGGCTAAATAAATTTCCCGACTTGGTGTTAGATTATGACTTATGGGTTAGACCCATTAAATTTTATCTTTGGCCTGGTCGTTACGGGTGGTATAAGAGCCAAGTTTCCCAAAAGCTCACGTCTTATGACTCAAGTACCTTGTTGAAAAGTCCAATATTTGTCTTTTCCCAATGTGTTATGTTATTAATGAATGAGTGTACTCGCTAACAAACCTAAGTAATAATAATAAAAAAAAATTGAGCAAAACACTGGTATGGGACGGTGTGCTGCTTATGTGTCATGCTAGGTACACGTGACACCTAAACAAATGAACGTATATACAATGCCTTTACAATCAGTGGTGTTATATATATACTATGGGTGGTATGGGACACCTGTGCTATAAATACCCAAAAAAAAAAAACCAGATGCGGTATGATCGAACTTTGGAAAATTAATATTTCCATTTAAATTATATACCCATCACCTGGTTAATTATTAAGTTCTCGATTAAGTCTAAGTTATTATTTAACTGGTTAGGTATTATTTAACCAGTTAAGTGAACGTTTAATGGGTTAAGTGAATCATTCTATTAAACCGTTTAAACCAGTTAAGTGAACCGTACCAATTACCCGTTTACCTGACTGAGGGAAACACACGGTTGAAGTATGATTTCATATACCCTAGCCGTCATTTCATTATACATGGAGAAGGGGGGGCGTCATTCATATTGTTCTCCTTCTAACAGATGCCGGCTTCCTCCTTCTTCGGGTATTTTTCCTTTCTTCTTCTTCTTAGTAATTTTCATACAAGCATAATTATAATTGATAATAAGCTTGTTAATCATGGAACGAAAGTCTCCAATCAACAAAAAAAGAAAAGAATTAAACCGGAAATAAAATTAGAAGCAGTCCATTATAAACAGCCGGAGTTTGGGCAAGATGGGCGACCGTAGGCAGGGAAATTCAAGGCAGCCGCTCACAATTCCGACCACCCTCTAGCTGCTGGACTGAAGGGTGGCTTTGATGTGCCCCTAATTTATGGTGGGTGGAGGAATTACAGCTGTTATTGGGCGCAATTGCAAGGGTGGCAAAAATAGGGCAAAAGAGGGGATGACGGTGGGTGAAGACATCCGGCCGTCCAGAGAGGCAATTGGGTTGCAATCCAATCGGGAAAGGTCTCAGGAAGGTCGAAATTGTCTTGACGACCACCCACTTGTTGCGGCAAAATTTGCTGGCAGCGGAATTGGCAATGCAAGAAATGGCCGCAGAATTACTGAAATTGTTTAAATTGGGACGATTCGTCGTCGCCGCAGCCAGAATGTGGCCGGAGATGGTCGGGAAGGAATATGCACAGCATGGCGATGCTGGTGGGCGTCGGTCGATGGCGGCCAGAGTGTAGTCGACCTCCGTGAACAAAATGATGCCATCGGGCTACGATTATGGGAAAAACACGATAGAAGTGGTCAAAGGTCCTGGTCGAGGTTGAAGTTAGCGCAGAGGTGAGTTGATTGGCAGACAGTGGCTTGCCATCGACGAACAGTGCGTTGGAAAACACTCCAATCATAGCTCTGTTTTGGATAGAGTTGGGGAAGAAGAAGATGGCAGTTTCGTAACTATGGGTTGACTCGATACGAGTCAAGTTAAAAAAATAATATCAACTTATAATAAATCTTTAAAAATAATTAATTGAATAGGGTACGAGTTAAGTAGTTAAAATAATAAGTTAGTAAATTATTACATGAAATTACCATAATTAATAAAATTACAGTCACGATAAACAGTAAATAATTAATCGGCTTATTGCAAGTAATTAAATTAAATTGTAGAGTTACAAATGATAAATAAAATAAATATGTCACCTTTACCATAAAAAATATTTGTTAATGAAAAAAATTATTTTAATAACAAATTATTAAGGTAGAAAAATGGGTCAATAAAATATAACCGTGTAGAAATTACGAAATAGCATAATTAAATAAGAAAGCATTAAATCTTATTCAATCAAATAAATTATTAATAATTGTATTAGTAATACCATTAAATTAGGATGATAGCAATAATAATAATTAATTCCGGTTCATATTTAAATTATTTAATGTGGCATATTATATATTGTCAAAATATAATAAATATATTAATCCATTAGATTGCATGCATATTCTACGCAAATAAAATTGTACTTATGTATAATTTTATTTTCTCATTCAAATTAGGATCGTGGTCACAGGTGCGAGATTACTTACAAGCTAACCAGGACCATATAATTTTTTAAAATGTAGTATTTTCCCTTATGGACAGCCTCATCGGCCTAAGCCAGATTCAACCACCATGCACAGAGTGCAATCGGGGTCAAGTAATTGACTAAGTCCGACAAGGGCTGCGCCGTTTATAATATGATAATGGACATAGCGAATTGGACTCGCCAGCCTGTGATAGACATGTCAAATGGACCTGACAACCCATAATAGAATTAATTGGACATGGTGGATTGGACTCACCAGTCGATAACGGACATGGCGGATTGGACTATCCAGCCTGTAAGGGACAAGATGGACCCACCCATTAGCCAATAGATGGACATGGCAGATTGGACTCGCCAGCCAACTAATGGACGTGATGGACTGACTCATCAACCAGTAAATTGGATATGGCGGATTGGACTCACCAGCCAATTACGGACATGGTGGACTGGACTCACCAGCCAATAACGGACATGGCGTATTTGACTCGCCAGCCGGTAATGGACATGATGGACTGACCCATCAGCCAATAGATGGACATGGTGGATTGGATTCGCCAGCTAACTAATGGACGTGATGGACTGACTCATCAGCCAATAGATTGGACATGGCGGATTGGACTCACTAGCCGATAACGAACATGGTGAATTGGACTCGCCAACCGGTAATGGAAATGGTGGACTGACCCATTTGCCAATAGATTGACATGGTGGATTGGACTCGCCAGCTAACTAATGGACATGATGGACTGACTCATCAACCAATAAATTGGACATGGTGTATTGGACTCGCTAGCCAACTATGGACATGCTGGATTGGACTCACCAGCCGATAATGGACATGGCGGATTGGACTCGCCCGCCGATAATGGACATGATGGAATGACACATTAGCAAATAGATGGACATGGTGGATTGGACTCGCCAACCAACTAATGGATATGGTGGACTGAACATCAGCCAATAAATGGACTTGTTGGAATGGACCCAACAGCCAATAATATAGATAGTGAAAGGGAATATATGGATTTGTTTTATTTTATTATACGACTTAGTATTTTAATCACTAACGCGGAATTGCCTCCATAGGTTAGCAGCTGGAGCTAAAGATTAACAGACGACAAGCTAAAGATTAACAGATGACTGGGTGGTTCTTCAACCAACTCAGGTGGCAAGCAGTTAATAAGCGGAATTCCTTTTTATTTTATTGGAGTTATAAATGTGGCTATTGGAAATGGTCTGAGATTGTGGGATAGATATTTCATACATTGCCATATGATACATTTGACCTTTTGTTAAGTTAGAAATACTAGATTTTTTTACATTATGATTATTCATGTAACATATTAAGTAACACCCGGTCTGATTAGGGCTGGTCGTTACAGGGTTGGTATGTTAAATTTTGAGTAACACTTGGCCAGCGAGGCCCACAATATTGTGAAAAATGGTGGGTTGTTACATGTGCGATATCGATAATAGTGTCATGGGACAGTGTGCCCCACGTTATCCATGCATGTGACTAGCAATGCTTAAAAACAAAAATAATAAAAATAAAATAAAATACGAAGAAGAAATTTCGATGTTTCAGATGGCGGGCACGCATGGACAGTCCAGCAGGTCTGCTCCAGCGAGTCTGAACATAGAAAATGTATTGGCCCAGATCTTGATGGCCATACAAGGACTGGCACAAGCTTCAGCAAGTACCAACTCGGTGGTTCAGAATATTGCTCATCAATTGCCTGGGGTGGTAGCTCGGAATGGAGCCTTGAACTCGGCAGTGGGTCCCAGCATAACCCTAGATGGTGGTCGGAGGAGTGGCTAGGGACGGGCCAGTTTGGTGGACTTGGGAAAACGAGGGGAGCTTCCGAACCATGTGCTACCAGATGTACGACAAGTACTGCCGACAACTATTGACGATGGGGATTGCTATACTACTGAAAAGTTCAGAAAGAATGGGGCTGAAGTATTTGTTGTAAGGACAGAACCAATGAAGGTGGAGAGCTGGATAGACATTACCGAAAAAGCTATTAGGGCCGTATCGGTGCCCCATCGCCTTCATGTTAGGCTGGCGACATGCATGCTTCAAAGGGAAGCATCTTACTGGTGGAAATCCATGGAAAAGACCACCTTTTATCATTGTGAGATCTCATCTATCTTGTAAGTAGAATTTGTAGCAGCTTGCATATGACTATATTTTCTAGAGTCCGTTGTCTAGAAGAAAGCACTAGAATTTGCCACCCTAGCTAAGAGGGAGGATTCGGTCTGGGAATATAGCAAGAAATTCTTATAGTTAGAGCTTTTTGCACCTAGGATTCTAGCAGTTGACAAGGCTAGAGCGGACAAATTCTTCTGGGGGTTGAAGCCATAATTGAGGAGTAGGGTTGTTACGGCACCAAGGGGCACTATAACCGAGGTGATCGATGCAGCCACTACTCATAAGTTGGTATTCGAGTATTACCCTGCACAGAAGTAAGGGAAGTGTACTACGCAACACAAGAATGCCAACCATGTTAGTAGCCAAAACAGGTCAGTATGACACCAGCAACAGGAGTACCAAAGGAACATATATGGGAACCTCAAAAGGAAGTTATAGGAGATTCCGTATAGACAATTTTAAAATTGCAACAAGATACACTCAGGGCAATGCAACGAGCCCCGTCGATGCTATAACTGCGGAAGGACGGGACATATACAAAAGGAGTGTCATCAGCCTCCGAAGCAACAATAGAAGAAGCTTGAGAAAGGAAAGGTACTAGCGCCTATTCGCTACCCGGCACCTGCACAACCGGCGGACAAGGGGAAGGCGAAGCTTTATGCGATCGAAATTGAGGTCACTGAGGAGGATGACCACACGGTTCAAGCTAAAATTCTGATTCAAGGAGTTATTGTGATTGTTTTATTTGACTTGGGGTGTACATAGTCATTCCTTTCATCCCAATTAGTTAAGAGTTTCTGAATCCAAACATCTCCATTATCCAAGACTTATAGAGTCACTACTGCAACGAGAGACGGTGAGGTTACAACGTTAGGAGTGACTAATCTATCCTTAGATATACAAGGGAAACCTTATGTTTGGAATTTTATCGTTTATGGGGGTAAAAGGGTTTGATGTACTGTTGGGGACGGACTGATTGTCTGTACATCAGGCTTTTCTTGACTGTAAAGGGAAGAGAGTGGTGAAAAATTCATGTAATTGTGAGATGGGGGTCATTTTCCAAGGGTCATTGCTTGATCTATCTCCTTGTATCGTATCGAGTAGTGAGGCAACCGAGTTGTTCGGTGAGGGTTGTCAATCCTTTTTTGCTAAGTCAGTGGAGTCTGAGCCCGAACGCAAAGAATTGTCCATGATTTATGTGGTAGCTGAGTTTCCCGATATATTCTCAAATGAACTTCCAGGGTTACCTCCTAAGCTGGCAGTGGAATTTGCCATTGACCTAGCACTAGGAGTAACAGCAATTTCTAAAGCACCATATCGTATGACTCCAACAGAACTCAAAGAGTTAAAGGGTTAACTAGGAGAGTTGTTGGAGGTAGGTTTCATCTGGCCAAGTACTACACCCTGGGGCCCTTGTTCTTTTCGTAAAGAAGAAGGATGGCTCACTTCGTCTGTGTATTGACTATCGCCAGCTCAATCAAGTGACAGTCAAGAATCGATACCACTTACCGAGGATTGATGACTTATTTGATCAGCTAAAAACAGCCGGAGTATTTTCTAAAATAGACTTGTGCTTCGTATATCACCAACTGCGAGTAAAGGAATCAGATATATAGAAAACGGCTTTCAAAACTCGGTATGGACATTATGAGTTTTTGGTTATGCCTTTTAGTCTAACAAATGCACCAGTAGCCTTTATGTCACTTATGAACACGGTATTCCACGCATACTTGGACAAGTTTATTTTCGTGTTTGTGGATGACATTTTGGTCTATTCAAATAATGAGGGGGACCATATGAAACACCTATCTATCACTCTTTAAGTACTAATGGAGAATTAACTATTCTCCAAACTCTCCAAAGTGTGACTTCTGGCTGAAGGAGGTGAACTTCCTCGGTCATATTATCTCAAAATTTGGAGTTGCAATGGATCTATCGAAAGTAAAAGCGGTCAATGATTGGCCACAACTGAAGTCAGTCACTGATATCCGAAGTTTCTTGGGTTAGCAGGCTACTATTGGAAATTTATTAAATACTTTTCCTATGTGGCATCGCCAATGTCGAAGCTCACGATGAATGGAGTCAAGTTTGAATTGAGTAGCAAGTGTTTGGAGAGTTTCCAATCTTTGAAGGAGAGTCTAAGTACTGCACCAATCTTGAACCTGCCAAATGGCATTGAACGATTCGTGGTGTTCACTGATGCATCTCGGGTAGGTATGCAAGAAGGTGAAGTGGTGGCTGATGCCTCTCACCAATTGAAGAATTACGAACAAAATTATTCAACCCATGACTTGGAACTGGCAGCAGTTGTTTTTGCTCATAAGATTTGGAGACACTATTTGTATGGAGCCCTGTTTGAAGTCTCCACAAATCACTAGAGTTTGAAATATATCTTCACCCAGGATGACCTTTACCTCTGACAGAGGCAGTGGATAGAATACTTGAAGGACTACGACTTCCAAATCTTATGCCACCCGGGGAAAGTGAACGTTGTAGCCGACACATTGAGTCAGTAGGGCAAGGTGAACAGGGGTCAACAACTAGCTAGAGACTTTGGGCTATGTCAGCAGAAGTGGTGGCTATCAACCCTGTGGAACAACTAACAGTGTTACTGGAAAATCTGGTTATTTCCAATGAATTGGTTGACTGGGTTAAGCTTGCGCAGATGAATGATGAGGAGCTAAATGATATGTTGTACAAGACTCCTGACATCGTAGTGGATTCCAATAGTGTGATCAAATTTAGAGGGAGGTTGTGTGTTCCAAGGATGAGGAAATGAGGCGGGATATCCTGAAAGAGGCTCATCGCTCAAAGTTCTCAATACATCCTCGAGTGACAAAATTGTATCAGGACTTAAAGTAAACCTACTGGTGGATTGGATGAAGAGGGATGTGCTGGATTTTGTCTCGAAATGTCAGACTTGCCAACTGATCAAAACTCAACATCAACTACCCGGTGGATTATTATAATCTTTAGAAATAGCTACTTGCAAATGGGAGTGTGTCACTTGTAATTTGATTACAATCTTTATGACTCTAAGGAATCATGACTCCATATGGGTGGTGGTAGACCAACTGACTAAGGTAGCTCACTTCATCCCCACGAAATCGATGAGGACAGCGGAAAACCTAGTGGAATTGTATGTTAATAACATTGTTAAGCTGCATGGGATTCCAAAGGAGATGTCATTGACCGATATCCCCTATTCACCTCACATTTCTGGGAAGCTTTCCAAAAAGCTATAGGGACCCAAATCAAGCTAAGTATAGCATATCATCCCCAAACATCTTCGGCTCTAGCACATTGAGCTTGCCCGGAATAGAGATTTCTTCGGTTGCATGGTCAACACTGCCGTGTTGAGGTTGCTCCGTGACCACTTGCTTCAACAAGCTTACATCAGCGTGTAAAGCCTCAGACGCAACCTGGAGATCTCCAAGCATCTCTGCCATTTCCTGCACATGGCTGGGCTCGGGCCCGTTTTCTTTGGCTCGGGCCTGTCACCAACCGGAGAGTTCAAAACTGCCAGCCATGCCACTCTCTCCCTGAGAGCTTCTGATTGTGTGTCCATCCAGAAGATTTTCTTTTTGGTAGAATGTGGAGACTTTCCTCTAAAAGTTGTCTTGTATTATGCGGCTTCACTTGTAGTAACAAGGTTTGGATACCTTCTGCCACGGGGCTGACTTGAGGAAAAATTTTTCGTTTACCTTCCAGCATCCGTGCAGCATATTCCCTTTTTTGGAACACTCAGCCTTTAACAAGTCGTGCAGATACACACCTAAATTACAATACGGAAGCGATTTGCCTGCACTCACCAACACGCTCAGCACAGCTCCCTATCGACCGCTCGAAATAGCAGCACCTCATACCGGCTACCTATCACCACCACAATTCCGCACATGATAGTGAGACACCGCTAACCAAGTCACTGTTGTCTGGCGCCCCAAGTACCAGTACTCAGTCCTAGCACAGCAAGTTCCCAGAATCCAACTAGAACCCGTCACGGTACCAAATCCTGACACAGCACAATTACAGGAACCCTTTCCCAACCTTTATTTACTCATCAAACAAAGGAGTTACAAGCGATCCCTCACCAGACTACTTGCAAGTCATGGACATGCAAACCCCCCGACCTTGTCTCTCATCCTCACTCGAGAGACTGTAAGAACACTCTCAATCAGTCCTCACACTCAAACCTCAAGTCGTCCCCCTTGGATCAACTTGTCACATGCAATTCGTTCACCTTGAATTACAAACAGTTTGAAGAACATCGAGCCCATGTGAACTTCGATCTGGTCGACTGGACTCTCCCAGCAGTCACGGTGTGAAGATCAGTCCTCCTCGTGGGACTGGCTGCAGCACTTCACGTCGAAACTCAGATCTCAGCAAGCTCCTGTCCATCAAAACTTAACACAGTTCTCCCTCTCGATGTATTCTCTAACGATCGTGCCTCCACCATATAAGTGCTCTTCTTATATAGTCTTCCAACTCACGTGTTATCTCCAACTCCAGATAAACCCAGATCTTCCCCACAATCCTTATCTCTAAAGATCGCCTAAGATCTTCTCATCATCATCCACAACCTAGTCCTTATCCCATTCTGGTCCTCCCCATTGGATTATGTTTATCTCCTCAAGAATTAGTTGCAACCAAGCTTATCGGCTACAATCCCTATCGGCAACAAGATCACGTAATCTTCTCGGTTGCAAATTGGCTGCATGGTCGAACCCTCCCGGTTTGACCAGAGCCCACTCCCGGCCATGACTCCACCTCCCCAAGCGTTCAACACAATGATTGTACAAAATACCGGTACACGCTAGGGCACCACTTGGCGATCTCGCTCCCAATACCAGCACTACGCTATCGGCTCGAATACGTCCCCACACTACTCGTGCACCAACTACCCGCCTGTACTGATCCATTTACCGGTACGCACGCAGACCCGTTACTGCTCCAAATACCGGTAGCACCTTGCCCGGTACTGCTACCTGGTATCACTACATTTACCAGTAGCGCTCGAAGTCTCGTACTGTTACGCCTTGGTAGCGCCCGCTACTCGGTACCGCTACATTACTCGGTAGCACCAGATGCTCGGTACTGCTACACCTCTCGGTAGAGCTCAATGGTCAGCCACGATCCCTTGCCCGCACCTCTGCTCAGTCACGATGCTCAATCTCCAGGACCCGCTCCTGGTACTCGCAGTCACTGCTGGTACTCGATCTCCGTAGCAAATTCCCGGCTATAGCTTCGACATTACACGCTGTGGACTACTTGTCCGAAAGTCCTTGGCGCATCAAGTAGTGATATGCTCGGTACTTCAGGTCCCGATCCAAATACTACTACGTGAACTCCAGAACCTATCATCGGCACACCATGCACCATAGTCGGTTTTGCCACCGGGATAGCTCCAGCCACCCCTCCTTTGATGCAGGATGACTAGGGACAACCGCCAAACCCTAGCTTCCGGTGCGTCCCACAGTTACACCCGTGACAATAATCAATCCTGGTAGGTATGAAGTGTGCTCTCTTGGTGAGTCGATCTACTATGACCCATATTGCATCCTTCTGTAGGCAGGTCTTAGGCAAACCAACTAGAAAGTCGTACGCTATACCCTCCCACTTCCATTCTAGGCTTTCCAATGGCTGTAGCATTCCACTTGGGTGTACGTGCTCGACTTTCACTTGATGGCACACCAAACATCTGGCAACTATGTTGTATACCTCTCTCTCCATTCATTGCCACCAATATGTTCGTCGGACATCGGGGTACATCTTCACTCTACCTAGATGCACTGAGCATCTCGATGTGTAAGCTTCATGAAAAATCATACTTCAATGTTTGGGACACTCTAGAACATTCGACACAAAGAGTCGACATCTCAGTCTGACTAACCCATCTGCATCTCTGGTCAATTCCTAATGTGTTCCTTGTTCCAACCACTACTTCAGCTGTGGATCTACTTCCGGCACAATCTTGATCTGGTCAGGTACACTCAATTGAATGGTCAATCTCACCATCTATCCAACCAACTGTCTCAAATATGTAGTGAACTAAGTCACTCACATGCTGCCAATCTTGCCGAGCACAAGACTCTTGGCTTCCTACTCAACGCATCTGCTACCACATTTGCTTTGCCTTCGTAGTACGCAATGCCAATCTTGTAATTTGCTAACATATCTAACCCTCATCTCTACCTGTTGTTCAAATCTTTTTGTCATGACTGTCATAACCTCGAGTACCACTGCCTCAATGGCTGCATAAATCTGCACTGGCTGCTGCTGTGCTAGGGCTGGAGTGCTGTTGGTGGTAGAGCCTGTTTTCGACCTAGCGGTGCTTGTTGTCTATTCCTTTGATGTCTATCTTGCTTTGGAGTGAAGTACCCTCTCTTGTTCTGTCCGCTCTACTGCTGTCTCAATGCCTGTTTGTCTTTGCCTCTCTAGCCTTGACTGTGGTCCTATTGGCCTCTTTGTTGTGGTTGCTGCTGGGGAGCTAGGAGTGCAAGTCTCCTTTGAGGCGATGGGATCATCAACTGCTTGATCTGGCTAGTCAGGCAAGTTGCAGCTTTATACTGTTGTTGACTGCAACTATAACATATCCTAGTTGCCACTCTACAATTTGTGGCACGATGTCTTGGTTGGCTGCTACCATAACAAAGATTCATGCCTACTCTCCATTCACCTTCATGATGACTTCGGCAATTATGACAGAATTGTGCTATGTAGCCCTGAACTTGGCCATCCATAGCCCTCATTGCAACTGGTGAATTTGTTTGACATCTCTATTGTGCTCCCTGCTCTAGGTGATACGGCCTGGGATATTTGTAACGACCCGCCATTTATAACACAATATTGTGGGCCTAGATGGCCAGGTGTTACTTAGTTAACCATCACATTGCTAAAGTTGAAATGACTAAACAACAATATAAATTTTGTTTTCCCCAGAGTCTAGGACCCTTTCTCAGTACCCACACTTATTTCTCTAAATAAAATAAAGGAGTCTTCATATTTATCTTGCTTCATGCTATCGTTGTCAATAGATTCTCCACCAAATTTCTAATCTGCACACCTGCAGAGGAAATTCTGCGTTAGTGATAAAAACACTAAGTCATATAATAAATAAAACAAATCGAGCACATTCCACTAGTTCCTTATGTTCATTTTAATATGTGGTGGAGCAATACCGCTGAACTCCAAAACAATGCGGAGGAGGCATCCGTTATGATCCGCACACCCCGACTGTAGCCTTTTTGTTGGGAGGCTATCAACTACACTCCAATATTAGTGCCTCGCGTACCCCGGCCGGAGCCTTTTTGTGGGGTAGCTATCACTGGGTGATTGCTACGCCCATTTGTGGGGGAGCTCTCAGTATCAATTCTATGGCAAGTGCCTTACACACCCCGGTCGTAACCTTTTTATTGGGGTGGCTATCACTAGACCCAGGTGACTACTACGCCCCGTTTGTGGGGAAGCTCTCAATACTAGTTTCTAGGGTAAGTGCCTTACACACCCTGGCCGTAGCCATTTTAGTGGGGAGGCTATCACTAGACCTAGGTGATTACTATGCCTCGTTTGTAGGGAAGCTCTCACTATCAGTTTCCAAGGTAAGTGCCTTACACGGCCGTATCCTTTTTATGGGGAGGCTATCACTAGACCTAGGTGATTACTTTGCCTCATTTGTAGGGAAGCTCTCACTATCAGTTTCTAGAGTAAGTGCCTTGCACACCCCGGCTGTAGCCTTTTTATTGGGGAGGCTATCACTAGACCGAGGTGATTATTATGCCCCGCTTGTAGGGAAGCTCTCACTATCAGTTCCTAGGGTAAGTGCCCTACACACCCTGGCCGTAGCCTTTTTATGGGGAGGCTATCACTAGACCCAGGTGGTTATTACGCCCCGTTTGTGGGGAATCTCTCACTATCAGTTTTTAGGGTAAGTGCCTTACACACCCAGGCCGTTGCCTTTTTACGGGGAGG
>JAVDBV010048061.1:0-12704 GCA_032619315.1 Piper longum | reverse complement strand
TATTAAATTCCCTATCCAGGCCTATATATATAGTTTTCGTGTTTTCAGTGAGAGGTGGAAAGAGGGAGACGGCCATGTCTTTCAGATACGGCATGTGTTCGTCTTCGGGTTGATGCTGGGGAGGACCCACTTCATCCCGAGGGATCCTGCTAACTCCGCGTTTGAGTTCCTCACACCCGGAGAACATGGAGGTTTACGGGTACTGTTTAGTACAGCGCATGTCATGACTCGTGGTTCAAAGGGTACTAAAGGCGACTGCCTGAAAGTACTCGGCCTTCGGCTCAAGGACAGGAGTAATATGGAGGACGTAGAGGTCTGAGATGAACGAGAATGATATTTGATGCTAGACGCGAGAATGAGATTTGATGCAAGACGCAATAAATGAGATGACTAAGAAAAGAGAATGAGATGGATGGGGGACGCTGCCGCTCGAGGGCGAAGGCTCCTGTTAGTGCCCTGTGAGAGTTCTTGAGGAAGTATATGATTTTTATTCAACAGGAGGGTTAGCTCTCCTATGCCAGTTTGATATTAGTTATTTTCCGGACCGGTAACGCTCGTTACTGACGATTTTATACTATATGTAGGTGACGACCATGAGATTGAAGTGCCAGCCTGGACGGAGGAGCAATGAGGTCTTTCGCACACACACATGTATTCGGTGACTGAATGTTTAATATTCTGTTTTTACTTTTATTATATTTGAACTGATGTGAAGTAGTGAAAAACATGATAATATGATTGAATGCTAAGATATAATGTCATGATGTGAATAATGAATAGAGGGCATGGGTGGTTTTCATCTTAAAACGCCGAGAGTAGATCCGGGTCGTCTTAACCGAATCTAGTAGATTATCGAACGGTTCGGTCGCCGGTAGCATTTCCGGGTCAGTTCCAGGGTGAGCTGAGTCGGGGTGTTACATTAAGAGTCTATTATTTATTATTAATAACGTAAGAAATTATTATGATTTTGGTGTGAAAAGTGCTAATTAATGTTATTTTATCTAGGTATAAGAGTTTGAATTCAATTCGGAATGAATTCGGGGCGAAGAAGTGAATTTTGGAACGCTGATACAGTAAAAATCGGAATGAATACCGAGTATTGTAGCGACTCGGTCGGGTACTGTAGCGATCCGAATATTGTTGCATGCGGGCCCCACTTGAAAGATTTGGATGGATGAATAATAAACTTAATTAGGGTTTTATAGAGGAGAACAACATTAGACGGCAGAAAGCGAGGGCTCGAAAGACAGGGAAAGCAACGACGAAGGAATTGGATCAGATGACAAATTAGCTTTCTCCAAAAGAGTTTTTTCTTTATTCTGATTTATTTTTTTTTGTAATTAATGATGTCTTTTTTATCACATATGAATTTCTTGAGTTTATTTGAATATTTTATGGAGTAAATTCTTTTGTAGGATTTTAATGAAACTTAATGCATGGATTAATAAAGGTTATTAATTTTTATTTATGTGATTGTGTTTTCGGATCATCTATTTTATTTTATTCGTTAATGCTATCATTAAATTGACCACCTATTGATTGATTTAGAGATTTAATTTTGTCTAGAAATAGAAAGATTAGATTTGTCATTGAATAAAATATCCTTTGATTTACATATGAGATAGAGATATACTCATATGCCTTAGGTAACTGTTAAGGGCAGAACTTAATGTATCATTTTGCATATGTAATTTCATAGAGATATAGAAATTGGGTGCGAATGATAAGTTTATGGTGAATCTAAGAGATGTCATAAATAATTAATTCCCGTGGTTAATGGTTCGAATCTGCAATTCATAAGTAAAAATTATAACTTTAATCATATTGAGCACTAAGTGAAATTGAAAATCCTAGGTTTGTCGTCTTGAAATCAATTTATCATTTAAATATTGCAGTTTTAGATTAATTTAGTCGTAATTCACAATTTAATCACTCTTCGAATTTGTTTTTATTTAAGTATAATTAATTAAATTAGTTTTGGTAATTGAAAATTTCTATAACTAATTCCTCGTGGGACGATACTTTCTTATCACTTTTATTACTTGATTCGACACGTGCACTTGCGTTATAATTTTCACATCAGCACCCATTATTGAATCAAACCAAAATTACTAAAGGATCAAGACAATTTTTTTTTCTCAAAAAATTCAGGTAAGAAATCTCATAGGCAAGGTGGGTAAGGAGGCAAAAAGATCTGAATGGGAACGACCCATTGGTTAAAAATCACATGCTCATAGCTTCCGGGCCCTAGTTTAATAAATATAAAACCAACATATAGCTTCTAATTTTTTTAAAAAAAATTAGTAGATGAACATCGTTTTCCAATTGCACCAAAAATGTGGGGAATTTAAATTGGCAGCCATTCATATATTAATAGGAATGAATTTTTTTTATAAAATAATCCAAAAGTAAAAAAGACACAATGTCATTAATGCTAAACTTAAAATAAAAATCAGTACATTTAAGAAATAATTTTATCCAAGTATATGTAATGCAAAATCTTTTTAAAAACAATCCAAGATTAAATTAAGAGATAATCCGATAGGTATATAGTATTAATCATCATACATGCAATTAACTTTTATGATTACTAATACTTTTATACCTGATTAGTGGTCGTTGATTTTATTACTAATAATATAGTCTCTACTGAGTAACCGAGTACCGACATATTTTAATAATAAGACTTGTGGAGGGAAAAATTCGTAGGCAGACACCAGAGACCATAATTGCATGCAATTATGTTTTAAAAAAAATAAAGAAAGGGAGGGGATAAGTCAAACTCATTAAAAGTAGCACAATTGGACGCAGCAATAACACAATTATTCAGTATGGAAAGATTTATTTTATTCACCAATACTGCTTTTTTTATTATATGCATGTCTGCATGCATGCCTTAATATTCAAGTGTGAGGGGGGGGGGGCTTGCCAAAGTCCATGACGATACACAGTGTTTGCAATCTGAAATATGTTGGGCCTTTTCGGCCCTATCCAAATTCTAACATTATTGTTGGACCCTTTATGCCTTTAAAATGGATTTTAAACAACTAAAACAAACTTGTAATAGGTTCTTTTAATAAAAAAAGCTAGCTCAAAGAATAAGGTTATATACAAATTACCAACAACATTCACAACTAATATAAAATAATCCCACCAAAATAAATATCGATATCGCCACCTTTGCTCAAAAAAATAAACAAAAACTCTACCCAGTAAGTGACAGAACCAAACACAACAAAAAAACAGAAATTGCAATACAAAAATTTGTGTCTCCGGTTATGTTAAAAAAGAGAGGAAGAATACAACAAAAAACAGAAATTGCAAAATAAATTTTTTTCCATGCGGCTATGTAAAAAAAAAGAAAGAGAAATGGGATAAATCAAATGCATTTAAATTAACACAATTGGGTAAGCATGTATGTTTTAGAAATATAAAGAGATACAACAAAGGATGACAAAGACGATTATTAATTTTAATTACACATTTGAGAGGAAATGTTGAAGTGGAGAGCAGTGTAAAGAAGAAAGTGTTTTGGGCGATTAAGAGATGGGGATGCGGAGAATATATTTAAGCGAATTGGAGGTGAGGATGTGGCGAAGACGGTGAAAATGAGTTGTGAGTGATTATAAAAATATAACTAGAAAAGGATTTATAGGCTATAATTAATTTCATGTAAAGAGAAAGTCAAAACATAATAGAACAAAAAAAACATCTTATTATAATATATAATATAGATACAATAAGTTGGTACAAAGCTAGTATTTGTAGACACAATTCTACACCTTTGAACACGCCCACCAATGCGTACTTACAATATGACACGTGTCTTTTGGTGTATGATAAAACACATTTGTTGTGTTTATAGCTTATAAGGTGTATTGAAAGGAATTGAACTATTATTTAATCTGAAGTATTTTGGGGGATATTTTGATGACACCATTGTCGTCGATTATTTTTAAAATATATTTTAAAAGTCATAAAAATTAAAAAAATTATGCCAACATTTACAAATTTATCGAGAAGATGACCTTCAAATACGTTTAGAGGCTACAAGTTTCTATTTAGAGGCATGGTTCAATATATTAAATATATGTTTTTTGATTAATACAAATAATGTATACAAATAGTCGATGAATTAAATCTGCACAATTAAGTGTGATCCAAACGCAATCTATACCTATCAATTGGCATGACATAGTCTAAAAACCATATTATATAAATTTAATATAAACCCAATTTATTTGTGCACTTGGACCCACGCCCATGTGAGTCTCAGAGTCTAAATTTCCAAAGTAAAAAAAGATGGACCGCCAACTGGGGCCACGTGCAACATGCGTGCCCACGAAACATGTAAAAATTAATAGGATTTTTTTTTTTACTTATCTCGGAATAATATATTAAGAAGCTTATTAACTTATTCCGAATTGTCATTTTATAATATGATCGATTTCTTTTAGTATTTTAAACTATAAAATAGAATTAAACAATAAAAATAATTTAAGAAGATTTACCGCCCATGAGAATCATAGATTAGTAATTTGGCTCCAGAGGTGCCTTAGACACTAAGACAATAAAACCAAGTGATTAAGCCAATGAGCAATGCCCGTTGTTGATTTTGGTTAAAAAAATAATATCATGTTAGGGAAATAATTTAATAAAGAATGTCTTCGTTATAGAATTTGATAACGTGTTGGTAGATATAAGGTTACAATTTTTACAGTATAAATTAAAAAAAGAGTCTAATAGATCTATAGTAATAATAAGGAATTTAAAATTATGATGGTACAAATAATTTGTAAAGAATAAAAGGTGTCCAATTTTTAAAAAGTTGGATTAATAGAAGTTATTTTTATTGATATAATTAATTTTGGCAATATGACATGCTCAACGAAACATAAAATATACATTATCACATAGAATTCTAAGATGAATTTAAGATTAAATATGGACTATATAGTGCCTTAAATAGTGTTTGTATTCAAATGCCTTGTATTTTTGGCTAAAAATTTTCTATTAATCTTTGATAAATTATAAATTATTTTATTTGTAAACATTTTTTAATTTTACTAAAGTAAGAATTATATTATAAATCCAGGGACCCAGAATATTGGAGAGGATATCCTCATTGACTGATTGAGGCAGCCAACGTGAGGCTTGCCCGACAGCCTGTCCAATTGTCCTTTTCTTGTATTTTAATTTTTCACCGATTAATTTTTTTTTATTTTTATGTTATATATATATATATATATATATAAAGTTTTTTTCTTCACAAAATAGTTATTTTATATATTTAAAATTAATCAATATGAATCACAAAATTTTAATTTTGCGTCGCTTTACCAAATTAGTTTTTATTATTTTTAAAAATAAATTTTTCCAATTTGGTTAATTAAATATTTTTTGATTTTTTAATTGAATTGGAGGCGAATGAAATGGAAAAAAATATTTTTTAACATATATAAATTGATTTAAATACAAAGTGCATATAAAATGCAAAAAAAATATATTTTTATTCGAAAAAATACATGAAATTAATATTTTGACTTGGGGGGACGTGGGCGTTAATTATAAATAAATCGCCGCTTGTTCATTTTTCTAGGAAAAAATTATTATCAAATTTAAATGTATAAAAAAATATTTTTAATTTATTTAATTGATATAATAAAAAGGGTAAATAAATACATATTGCGAAAAAAGAGGCGTTAGTTAAAATGGGAAGGCGGGGAAGATCCAACCCCTTCGACGCCGCTCCTCCTCCCGGAGCTTCGGAGGAGCCCAAGCTCCGCCCTTTTCGCCGCCTCCTCCACCTGAACCGCCGCCCATTCCTCCGGCATTCTCCCTGGTCTGTGCCCTTTCTCCGTTCTAGTTCGATTTCTCCATTCTTCTGGGATTTTTCGGATTTTTTTCAGACTTTCCCGTTGTTTTTATGCTCTTCTGATTGTGAAGTTTGATTTTGGGCGTTTTACGCCGTTTTTTGTTGTGGGTTTTCGTTTTATTTGGTAGCTTTTGCTGGTTGTGGAAGCCTGTTTGTGCTAAAAATCCAATCTTGTGGAAGAGGAATGCTGATTTTGGTGGAAGGAAAAAAAAAAATTTTTTGAGCGGAAAATTGTTGACATTGTGATTATGTGTAATTTTTTATGGCTTTGGATTCATTATGTCAAACTATTCATGATGGCATCATGTTATGGAGTGGAAACAACTTGAGATCTGAGTAAAAGTAGCCTTCTTTTATTTTACTGCCCATGATGGCGACGCTTTCGATTTAAAAAAAAATTCATTCTTTGTGGATGGTTTTCAATGATCAAAATTTCCTCATGGTTTAAAAAAAAATTCATCATTGTCCTAGTTATTGTAGCTGTCGATATGTGCCGACGCTTTATTCCAATCTGAAATTGTGGTACATTGTTCAGGAATTGAAGCATCGAGATGGTGGCGCAGGCTCAGCCATTTACTGTGGATTTGAATAAGCCTCTGGTTTTCCAGGTTTGCATGCTGTTCTCCATTTTTATCAACTTCTGTGTTTTTTCTTGATAATTCTCTGCGGGAACAAGCTTTAGTTTCATTTTTTTTATCACCTAATTTGATTTTTTTTTCTAATTTAGAGGTAGATTTATCTTCAAGGTTTTGTGTCTTTTCCTCTGATGCTGATATTAATTTTTTTACTGGTGCCGTGCCCTTGATCTGCAGGTTGGCCACCTTGGTGAATCTTATCAGGAGTGGGTTCATCAACCTATCGTTAGCAAGGAAGGGCCACGCTTCTTTGGAAGCGATTTCTGGGAGGTATAATTTGGCGGTTGATTTTCTGTTTTAGTTTTTTTTATCATGAAGTTCCACCAAAACTTGCATTATATTTGGTTCATTTTTAATGTTGGAAACGCAGTTCTTAACGCTTACAGTGTGGTGGGTCATTCCACTCATCTGGCTTCCGGTTGTTTGTTGGTGTGTGTACCTGTCTTATGCTATGGGCAATGGAGCTTCCGAGCTGGCTGTCGTGGTAGCTACTGGGATTTTGGCTTGGACTTTGGTGGAGTACACTCTACATAGATTCCTTTTTCACATCAAAACCAAAAGCTACTGGTAGATTGAACTGATCTTTGCATTCGACGTTTCGCTTTTAATTTTGAATGACATGTATTTTTAGTGGCTGTCCTTATTTTGAACCATGTTTTATAGTTTATATCTATCTTCTTTTTGAAGGGGAAATACTGCACACTACCTTTTTCATGGCTGCCATCATAAGCACCCTATGGATGGATTGCGCCTTGTCTTTCCTCCTGCTGCAACTGCTGTTCTTCTTGTACCAGTAATTTTCTAAATCATGTTATTTATATTAATTTAAATTTATTTACTGTATCATTTTCAAAGGTCATTCTCCTGTGTTTGTGCAAGAATCAAGGCCAATGAAATCATTTATCAAGTTTTTAGGGCTTTTTATACATCTTTTCATATTTCTGATTGGTGTATCTTGTGTATCAGTTCTGGAACCTTGTTAAGCTCATCTCTACTCCTTCAACTACCCCTGCCTTGTTTGGAGGAGGTCTCTTGGGTTATGTTATGTACGATGTGACCCACTATTATCTTCACCATGGGCAGCCTTCCATGGATGTTCCTCGTAATCTTAAGGTAAGAGAAAGGAAAAAATTAAATCTTTTTGAGTACTATAATCCGGAGATTTAAATTTACTGGTTTCCCTTACGAATTCCTTAAGCCTGTGTAGTCTAAGTATATACTATAGGTGTTCTATTTCACCTAATGCTATATTATATCTGTCCTCATTTATTGGCCTTGATTGGGAACCTATGTAAACGTTATAGGGATTGTTCATCAGGTACATCAAGCTATAAAGATCACAGTGACCCTTTTTTTTACGTTGAATATTGAAAATTTCATTGCCTTTAAAAAGAGGGAGAAAAATGAAAAGAGAGTGTTCAAATAATCCACTCTATGTCCCATACACAACTAGAAAAACAAAAATAAATAAGTCAAGGCTTATTAAACGTCATAACAAAGATTAATTTGATGAAAAAAATAAATTTAAAAACTTGCAAGTCAACAAAATACTTTATCTGATAAAAAACCTCCAAGATGCCCCAGTTACGAAGAGTGACAGGGACTATAATTCTTGTTGTTTGAATGGAAGAATGCTAGTTCATATTCAGATACGTTGTTAATGTTGTTGCAGAAGTACCACTTGAACCACCATTTCAGAGTTCAGACCAAAGGTTTTGGAATTACTTCCTCATTGTGGGATATAGTGTTTGGAACTCTACCTCCATCAAAAATTGAAGGCGCTAATAAAGAGTAACAGATGAAATATTATATATCTTGGTGAAAAAATCGAAGGTGGCGGCTTCATATGATGATTACATTTTCCTGCTCATGCAGTGAAATTGTGAAATCTTTTGGAGACCGATCACAAGTTGGGAGGGTTAAGTTGCTACAGGGAAGATTAGTTGTCATCTTCATCTTCTCCTTGAACTAGTGAATTCAGTAATTGAATCTCGAGTCTCAGTCTTCCTGTTGCTTACTAGTCATATATTTTCCTTTTTATTTTTGCAGCAAATAGAACAAATCATTTGAAGTTTGATCTGTTCATTTATTTAACATTTATTGCGACAAATTTGGATGAAATATTTATTATTTAACTAAAGGTCTGATAGTAAATTAGTGATTATGTCCTAATATGCTTACTATTAAGTTTGTTTTACGACGTACTTAGCATGTATTGTGACTGACAAATGACAAATCAAATGTGAATAATGATGTTGAGATTTACTACTTTTGCAAACAATTTTATGGTAGTTGGATCTTTCTTTGCATCTATAATAGGGTGTTTGTTAACATTGTTTTTAAGCATTTTTTGTTAAAATAAATAATAATAGCACAACAAAAAGATGGTTAAAAAAAGGGATTATCTAGTCGAGATTTACTTTTATTATTTTAAAGCCAGGGATTAAAGGTTTGGTGGGCTGATGAATTTCTACATGAACAATAATATTGATGCCCCCTTTATAATTTTTATTCACAAATAACTACTGACTTTTCTGTTTTGTCATCAAACATATCCCTTCCCCCCAGGTTATTTATATAGTTTTGCATTTAGAATAAGCTTTACACTATCTACACATCTCTCGGTCTCTATCTCTGTCTATCTATTTATGTATCTGATCAATATAAGTAAGGAATGCATATGATCTTCTTTATATCCATTCAAGATCACACGGTGAAAGGCGCAACAAAACTCAGATTAATTTCACTTGTGAAATTCAATGAGAGCAACAAAATAGTTGACAAGGAATAAAAAAGGAGTATTTATCACGGTCATGGGTGCTTCTCTTTTCCCTGTGCGAGGATGTTCGCCGGTTGCTGCCGGAGAAGGCCACCTTCATCCCACGGTACCACGTTCCCTTTGTGCAAGTGAAGAAATGAGCAGCATGGTTCTAATTGAATATATGTCACAATTTCGTTTGAATAATTTATGGGTTCCGTATATATGCAATGCTGGCCGAGGTCTATCTTCTTCAAACCGATTGCTTATACATGATATTTTTCCCTTTCTATCCGGCCCAACTATACCAATGTCAAAGAGAAGGGTGTTCTTGTAGGGGCTAAGAGGAGGCGGAGAAGAGGTTAGGATGAGAAGGAACTTCTATTCATTTAGCATTGAAAGGAAAGAAAGGGCTACAGTTTAAGTTGCAGGAGCTAATAATAGCCACCCAACACAAACCCTTGAATGTCTTAGATTAAGTAATCAAGAGGGTTTGTTTTATTCCCATCAGCTGTTTTGTGTAAAAAAGTCACTTGAAATTTGCATTAATAAATGGAACTACGTGCAGTTGAATATCTGCAATACCATATGGAGCTTTAGCCTATACAAAAATCTAAAACTGAGTCTTAATGATTTATGAAAAGATAAGTGGGATTTATCACACAACTTATGTGGAGTATGACTGAACGCCCGAGATGGTGATTTTCCCAAATGTAATTTTTATGCAATTTACAGACCCTACATTTGAAACATCCTCCAATTGTCCTCTCCGGTAGTCCCATTATGCGCTCAAACGTGGCGTTCCTAATAATTGGTCCTTCAAGAGGCAATTGCTTTCGGAAGGGGAGCATAGTTTAGGTCAAGTCAACCAACCGATCCACACCGAACTGAAATTTCGGTAATACGGTTTTGTTTTCGGTTAGAATATACCCAAACAGAATGGTATATGGAATCTCATTTCGGACCAAACAGAATCGAAATAATCAAATAAACCAATATTTTTTAAAATATTATAAAATTTATATTTCATATTAATTATCATAAAATTATAATAATTTTATAATAATTTTCTATTTTTTAAATATGATACGTATATAAAATTACTTATCAAATATTTACTTTTATTAAAAATGACATAATTTTGATCAAAGAATTAAACAAATGTATTTCTTATAAATAATATTGAATTTTGGTTATTTAGTTACCGAACCGTACCAAACAGAATATTTTGGTTAATTTATATTAGTTTTTCAGTTTTAACTTAGGTTCGGTTTCGGATTGGTTTTGAAATTCGGCTACCATTTGCCACTTTAATTGGGTTGGTTTGGCCGATTGCTCACCCATAATTTTCTATTATTGTAGGTAGTGTCCGGACTCCAGAGTGGTAAAAACCATCCACACTCTTCTTTGGTTCTCCCCATTCAAAATTTGGGGATTTTAACTAAGGTTGAGATTTGTTGATGCGTTTTCTGAACTTAAAAATCGTATAATATAAGCCCTACCTAGTCCCTTATATATTATATACATGTGTTTGAGGTGAATTTAATCATTGAATGTCTCTCTCTTTCTCTCTACTAATAGTGCACCTCTAGTCATGCTATTGATAACACTCTGGGCATGTACCTTGTACCATTGTAAGATTCGGTATCTATTTTAGCCATTGTTTGTCCAGCACAAATTGTTTTGGCATGATGAGTGTGGTGATATTTTGAGTGAATTCTTTGTGGGGGTTGAGACACCCATCAGTTAGTATTGTTTTATAGGTAGTTATTTTAGATCGGTAGTTATTGCTCTTCCATATATGCTAGACTTATTTGGTTGTAGTGATTTGTATGTTGAAGAAACATAAATGGAGGAACTTATGGTTCAAACCCTGTGAAGATCCACCTTAAGGTTGAGTATTAGGGTATGATGCCCTAACATTTGATGATGCTCTGTGTTTAAATTTTGTTCGCGGGTAAATAGAACAGGTAACCACGACTTAATAATTTACATTACTGCAAGATCATCATCATCAGATAATAAGATGCCTAAACCAATTACTAAAATTAAGTTTTTAAGAACCAGATTATGCATTTCAAAAAACTCAACCACTTAACTGTTATGGGGGTGTGCCTCTTCTGCAATTTGGAGTGATCATCTTCATTATATAAAGACACACACACACACACACACACACACTAATATATAATATATATACCGTTAAAGACATTGAGCATTCTAACAATACTTAATAATTGATTTTATTAATATCACAAACAATACTTTTAAAATTATATAATAAAAAAATAATACAAAAGGTTACATGAGTATGTGGCATGAAAAAAATTCTGCCCACAAATCAATATGGGCTGTTTGATTATGGGGACAACCCAGATTGATTGTATTTTTTGAGAAAAAAAGTTTTCATAGTTGATGGCGGCCAAATATGGCCGCCCTCCGGCCAGCTCCAGCTGCCCAGCCTGGACTAGCCACTAGGTCGGCCACTAGCGGCCATGACGTGGGTGGTTTTTCATAAAAATAAATAAAATTTAAATGTAGTTTAATCTGATTTGTCCTTATAATCGACGGCCCAAATTGATTTGGGACCTAGAAACTTTTCTCACTATGTGGGTAGGCTATCTTCACTCTAAAAAATATAGCTAAAAAATTTTGACGAAAATGATAGTCATAAAATGCATTAATAATTTTAATTCAAAGGTAAAAACTAAAATTCATTTTTGTTATCTTTATTTTAAATTGCAATTTTTTAAGCACATCAATTGTTCTATATCATTTTCAATCATATGGGAACAAAATTACTTAAGTAAAAATGTGTCTTTTTTAATTTAAATATTTCGTAGCAGAGCACAGACATTAGCTATAAAATACAAAGGTTATAATATGAAAAAGAAAATAAAAGCATAACACACCAAATAAGGGGAAGACTTAATAAAATCTTAATTAGGATAAAATAAATTGCCTGATACATGATGTTTATTACAAGGTTAGGATATATTAAGTTTATTATGAAATATTTGAGAAAATCTAGAGATTACAAAAACTAATTAATAGGTGGATGCAGTTAATTGGCTAAGAAACTTAATTCTGTATTTGTAGGTTGTCTTAGGATAAAATTATTTTTATTACAAATCTAGGATAAATCATTAATGTTAAAGATAAAGATAAATATAGTCGGTCTAATTAGTCTTACATCTAATATTTATTAAGATAAAATGTAATATATTAATGAAGATGAGTTTATGATATTGAGTTTATTGTATCTTCGTATATAGATTATAATAGGGTAAAGGTTTCATGCGCTAGAGGTAGGAAACCTTTACGTGCGCCAAGAAAATCTGGGTTGTCCTTATGATTGGATAGCCTAGATTTGATGAAAACCAAAAAAAAAAAATCTTTCCCCACCTTCGTTGACAGTGGTACCGGGCGGGTTTTG
>JAVDBV010048060.1:0-16564 GCA_032619315.1 Piper longum | reverse complement strand
TTCGCTGTAATAAAACCCTGACTCGAGTCACAGGTTTTACAGTCATTGCCACTGTTGCTGTCCTCACAGCCATCGCTAATGGGTTGAGCTCGCCAAGCCGCAACCTATCCATAGCCTTTATTGCCTTGCTTGAAAAGTTGAAGAAAAATCGTCAAAAATTGCTAAAAAATCAGATTTGCTGAAATTCACCAAATTTTCTGCCGAATTCATCTATTCGTACCCAATAGAACGTCGGATACTGACGAATGCAATATTCGAGTTTCAAGCTACGCACAATTTCTTAGTCTTGAATCCAAGGCACGTCAAAGTGCTTTCTTAAATACAAGAATATCATCCACTACACTAGAACATTTTCTAGTAATTTACATCAAGATTCAATGGATTTATCTCATTGAGAGTACAACAATAAGGAGATTCTTCAATCTCTTGTCACATCGAATTATCAAACCAAAATCCATCTCACAATCAAGTTGTTTTTCAAAAAACTCGATAAGAAATCGTAGAGACAAGATAGGGAAGAAGAAAACATCAAACCATGTTGATTTTTTCTTCTATTGAGAATGAGGGTTTACAAAAAAAACGACGAAAGGAAGCAACCTGGCATGAATGGGAGTGGCCCATCACGCACCAACATCCGGGCACTAGCTTGCACGCTAGCAATTGGAAAAATCAGATGCTTATACTACTGGCCTGAGTACTAGTGTTATAAACACAAAACCAACAACTCATCTCTATTTTAGATGTGTGATTAATCTTAGCATGCCCAAACTACTTAGCAAGTGGGGCTTTTAGGAGTTAGGTAAAATAGATCTTTTTTTACACTTTTGGGCTTTAATAAACGTCCGCACTCTATTGGGCTTGCCTTTAACAAACGTCTCCACTACTTATTAGGCTACATTTTTTTGAAAGATATGTGAGCCTATGAATTGGTGGGTCTAATATTATGAAAATATTTAGGCCTTACTCAAAAATAACTAATTTGCCAATAAGGTAGCCTACCTCTTATTGTTTATCAGAATTACAAATTATATCAAATTTGGATGTGGGACTATTCTCAACACTTCCCCTATGTATGGTTTTGATGATTTTTGACCCAAGTAGTTGATGCATTTGCTTCTTGGATCTGTTTTCGAGTTTTTAGTTTTATAAATAAATATACGGTTTGTGGTAATCTATGATCGCTGGAAATATTCCTCTCCCGATTCTTTTTTTTTCAATTTTTCTTTTTTTATTTAAGAAACCCATCCATGCGAACAAAAATTCAATGATTATAATAATAATAATAATAACTTCATAATTAAAATAAGGTAATTAAGGTTTCATTTGATTATAATGAAAGATAAATAAAATAAAAATATTGAATGGTCGATCTTACCACAATTAGTATATATGTAATACATTTCTAAGAATAATTAGTACTTACATCGGTGGGGTGCGATGGCAAAAAAAAAGGGGGGAAAGGGGAACGTTGGGTGGCTATGGGCCGTTGGATTTTGATCCAATGAGCCACACACCATGTAGACTCACCGATATATATATATATATATACGCTAGATGTTTTTCTGTGCCGTATATTAATCTTGGTTATCTGATTACAATGACAACCCAAATCCCGATGGATTAAAATGATAGTGCATACTAGCGGTCTCCTATACATATATATAGTAATATCGTTCCCTTCGACCCCTTCCCATTCTCTATTTCTAATCCATCCCATCTCATTTCTCTCAACGCCCACTTTGCCCATCTTCCTCCTACGTTCAACGTCAATGGGCATCTGCTTCTCCCATGCACGTTCCAACAATAATGGCGGTTCCCCATCCCTTACTTCGGCATCCCCCAAGCCCAACCTTCCATCTCCCGCGAAGCCCAAGCCCGCCGCCATTAGCCATTTCCAAGAGGAAGCTGGTGAACAAGGACGACGTGGAGGACGTGCGCCGCGAGGTGCAGGTCATGCACCACCTCGCCGTCCAGCTCAGCATCGTCGAGCTCGAGGGCGACCACGAGGACAAGCAGTCGGTGCACCTCGTCATGGAGCTCTGCGCTGGCGGCGAGCTCTTCGACTGATCACTGCCAGGGGTCACTACACCGAGAGAGCCTTCGCTTCCCTGCTCAGAACCGTTGTGCAGATTGTCCACACTTGCCATTCCATTGGTGTCATCGGGACCTCAAACCTGAGAATTTCCCTCTCTTGAACAAATCCGAGGACGCCCCACTTAAGGCCACCGACTTTGGGCTCTCTGTTTTCTATAAACAAGGTAGGCTTTTTGTGTGTATGTATAATATTTTATACATCATATCTGCTGTTTATCTTCTCAAATTAGTACATTATTAAGAGACATTGTGGGGAGTGTTGGGTTAATCCTACATCTCATTTGGAGGTAATCGGTGGCTTGTATATAGGCTAATGGGAAAGCCTTAATTCTTAAGCTAGCTTTTGGATTAAGAGAGGCCCATGAACATGTTACAAGTCACTTTTAGGGCCCAAAGGGTCCAACAAGTGGTATCAGAGCCAAGGTTGGTTTTGGTGTTGGTGTTGCCTCAATTAGCCACACAATTTGTCGGCCGTTCCGAATTTGTATCTCCCTATTTGTCGTGGAACCTCACCAAGATATTGGCTCCGCATGTGGTGAAGGGGAGATAATTTGAGTGTTGTGATGTGTGAAGGGGAGAATTGTTGGGTTAATCTCACATCCCATTTGGAGGCAATCGGTGACTTGTATATAGGCTAATGGGAAAGCCTTAATTATTAAGCTAGCTTTTAGATTAAGAGAAGCCCATGAACATATTGCAAGTCACTTTTGGGGCCCAAAGGGCCCAGGGAGTGCATATTACATTGCTCCTAAGGTGTTGAAGAGGAATTACGGCCCAGAGGTTGATATTTAGAGCATTGGGGTCATGTTGTAAATACTTCTTTGTGGAGTTCCTCCATTTTGGGCTGGTACATTTGTTAATTTTTTACTTTTGTCCGGTGTTCTTTGATTTGATTGATGCTAGATTTTATGCTACGGATGAAGATGATGATCATATATTTGAGATGGATAACTTGTTTGGCAGAGTCGGAGCGTGGTATCGTCAATGCAATTTGACGAGGGCACATTGACTTTGCAAGTGATCCATGGCCTTCCATTTCTCCTGGAGCTAGGGATCTGGTCAGAAAGATGCTAAACCCAGATCCGTAACAGAGAAGATGATCCATGGATGAAAGAGGATGGTGAAGCACCTGATATTCCTCTTGGCAATGTGGTGTTTGACAGAGTCAAACAGTTCAGATCTATGAACAAGTTCAAGAAAGAGTATGATTTCCTTGGCAACATCTTTCTAACCATGAATCTAATATAATTGTTGATTATCTACGTTTTGGCTAATTTTACTCTTTTTTTTTAACTAGGAATAATACGTAGGTGATAGCAGGAAGTTTATCCGAAGAAGAAATCATGGGTTTGAAGTCGATGCTCAAGAGGATAGATGCTGACAACAGCGGAACTATTACACTCGAAGAATTAGAACAAGGGCTCTCAAAAGAAGGAACCAAGTTATCCGAGTATGAAGTAAAGCAATTGATGGAAGCTGTAAGTTACTTATAAATTATTACAATCGTAATTAAATCAGCTTTTCCATATGGATGCAGTAACGAAATCATTGATTAAACAAGAAAGTAATATTTTCTGCTGTTATTTATGAAGCAGCAATTGTCTATCAATAATCACCCTGATTATATAAGTAAAGGTTGAAATATTGTTCCACTAATATGCTTACTCAATATGTTGTAAATCAACGGTGGACAGGCCGACGCAGATGGAAATGGAACCATAGACTATGATGAGTTTGTCACTGCCATCATGTACATGAACAGGATGGACAGAGAAGATCACCTTTACACTGCCTTCCAATACTTTGACAAATACAACAGCGGGTGCAATGAAGATGAACAACATAAGTTATTTTCTCAAGTTCTGTTTTAGTGAAATACTGAACTGTTTCAATTCTTTCTCGGTTACATTACCGTGGAAGAGCTGGAGCAAGCTTTGAAGGAGTTTGGCACATTGCAGGGTGGAAGAGACAAAAAGGAACTTATTTCAGAAGTTGATGCTGATAATGTAAGAGTAATATAACTAATTAGTAAAATTGCTGTTAGCATGTAGTAATTTGCATTTTCTTGATCAAATCGTGTTTGGTGCTTGTTGTGAACTTAACATTTGTTCAATCAGGATGGAGGAATCAACTACGAAGAGTTCGTAGCTATGATGAGAAAATGGCAGCCGGAGGCAGCGGGCAATCCTAAGAAGGGGCGTGATGTGAAATTCCAATAGAGGCGTTTATTTTACTTTGCAACATCTTTGCAAAGTCGAAGAGCTTTATCAGTTTAATACATTTAAGAAAAAGAGAAACAACATTGAATTGTGACTTGGACAATATTCTAACAAGTAACAATCTCATCGAGAAACAAGTATACAATATCGCAGATCAAGAGTTGTAGCAATTCTTAGATTAAATCATTGAACAGATTCGATTGGTGTCATTAGGAGCTTTTTTTTATAATTGGCACGCATTGTTTTTGATAGAAGGGATAGCACAGATTGGAGGAGAATTAAAAGGAACATCTTTCTTTGTGGTCTTGTTCATATTGGAAGAATTGATTTACGATCGAAAATCCTCACTTTTTTTTGCCAACCTACGATAGACAGAGTTCACAGTTTCCAACCTTTAAGCATTGGTGGACAAAGTAAGCTGAGAATGGGCTGCCAAAGAGCTGATCGCACACAATTAAACACCACTGCAAATGGGTTATAAAATGTAATCTTGATATGTGAAGACAAAAGCAATACCGTCCGCAGGATATATTAAACAAGAAAGATCAGATGTGAAGACAAAAGCAAATGGGAGCATTGAGGAACACTAACAACTGCCCAAATTTCTGCCGCCATGATAGAAAGGCAAGTAATATAATTGATTAGACTGGTCCAGCCAAAGGCACATTTCACTAACACCTTCCCCGCACGACGAGCAGTGCATCTTTATTTCTTAGCAAGTAAGTGTGGGTTAATTTACCTTTTTACAAAGTCATGATATTAACACGTAGGAAAAATGACTCTGGTCTAAATGTTAATAATTACCTGTAGTAAACGGTGTTCATGGCCTTCAAAACGAACAAACCGAATTAGTTCATAGTTAAGCTTGAACAGGTGAGGGATGTTTGTAAATTTGTGCGCACAAATTATAACAGTAATCGGCTTGATGTTTGCGTTAAGCCCACAAACATGTTCAGATGGTGATCAAGGACGAATGCTGTTGTTGACTAGATTAGTAGTGTAGAGTTGGAGCTCCATACACTTGGGTACCAATCATCGTAGACGATGGAAATGGGATAGTTGCATCCAAATCCAATACACATCCGTTTCGGTTGTCCGGTACTTTCAATACAGAGTCAATAATGCAAACTCCAAATGTTTTGTCCTGTTCGTGGCATTAGTGCTAAGCACTTCGATTCGACAATGGTGCAGCCTTTTCTTTTCAACAATTCAACTAAAGTGGGAAAAGCTACTGTTTCACCAAAACAACGAATTTGACATCTTAAAGAAGCTTCAGAAAGTTTCACCTAATAAATGATTCGTCACACATCCATATATATACACTAATTTTGTGATACCATTCCCTACATGCGTATGCCTTGGCCATTGCTTGGGTAGAAACATCGCAAAAGATGCAACAACATAGAAGAGACGGCCTGCTTCCACATGCCACCTTCTTCCCTCCTTCCCCATCTTGAGACATGGATGTTATTACTCAATCCAACCAGTGTCACTCCAAAATCCAAATCCGACCAATTCATCTTGGCATTCAATGCGTCCATCCTCAAATTTCTCCACACTTTGTCTTTCTTCCGTCCCAAGACCACCCCCCCCCCCCCCACCAAAGCCCCTCCAGTGATTTTATTCTATTCTAAATTATTGTGGGTCCCCTGTACGAGGCATACATATATATAAATATATATACAACATGTATATTAGTTTATTTTTACTATTATTTATTTCACAGAAGGCAATTTTGACCACGGCAGATATCTTCTCCTCTTGTTTCCACAAATCTTCTTTCTCCTTGTCCCCTTCTGATACAGTAAAAGCAGAGCAGGTAAATAATGATGTAAACTATACCACTCTGTCACTTTGTAATTTGGAGCCCAAATTCAAGTCATGTACTGTATCCAAGTGCAATATATGACACCGTATCTTCGCTTATTGACAATAAAATAAAAGAGATAAAAAAGGTCCTTGAAAATAAAAAGATGGAGAAGCTTGGCATACAGTTATCAACGCAACCGGGGGCAAGGCAAGGGGGAAGAGGTCGAGCCGTCAACTCTTTTGTTTTTTGTATTGTTTACCGCTCAATCTTTCACATCCCACCCTTTTTGATCCCACATTTTGATCTCTTCCTCTCACCCTGTTTTGTTTTATATATGTGTTGAGTTACCCACCCGTGATCACGGCTTCATTGGTTGACAGCTTCTGGATTCTCTTCTCTTCCCAAACTGCAAAAGCAGCTGCTACCCCTGCGGGTGGTAGGCACCTCTTTCCCACCATCTGACACCCCCTCTCCCTCTCACTACCACTTCGGTCATTCTTCAACAGTGGCTGGCTGGCAGGGCAGCAGCCCTCTCTCTCTCTCTCTCCTCTCTCTTTTATCCGCAGGTACGGCAGCTCAATCTTTCACTTTCAGGCTTGAGGTAAAAAATAAAAATAGATTCTTTTCCTTTTCTTTTTCCTTTTTGGGTGTCATGTGTGTGTCTATGCCGTATGGCATTAGTCTGAGGTAGAAAGAAGAAGATAATTGCATTTAGAGGTGGAGACTTTTGGGGTGGCGAGAAGGAGGAGGAGGAGCGGTTTTCAACCGAAAGTGACGTGTATTGGGGGAGTGGACTGACCCACCAAGAACGTCACCTCCATGTCCGACGATTTAAATTTAAGCCGAGGCAGAGGTGGGTCACGGTTGATTTCATCTGGAAGAACCAACCCGCTGCTGAATCCAAGCCAAAGTTTGGGACTTGGGAGGGGAGGGAAGTTGGAAGGTGCCCGATTCTGATTTCCTTTGTTTGCTGCTGTTGCGGCAGATTTCTCTCTTTCTCTCTTCTTCCTTCTTCCTCTTGCGGGGGAGAAGTTGAAAAAGGGGAAAAAGCCCGGGATCTTTAGGGTTTTGGCCTGCTCTTTGGGGGTGGTGTGCTGATTGGAAAGTCCGTGGCTTTGGTGGGAACGATCGGGCGATTCATGGGTTCTGGACTGTGAACGGAATTGGGGGATTGTTGGGAGTTTTGAGTTTTTCTTGGGTTGGTGCTGAGAGTGCTGGGAGCTGTTAATAGTCAAATTGTGTTAGGTAAGTTAGATTTCCAGGTTTCTGTTTTGATTTTCTGGCGAGAATTTGTTGAAAACACAGTCCAGGAGCATCTGACTGAGGTGTAGGGGGCCATGGGGCTATTAACATCTCTATTTCCACATGTACGCGCTTTGTAGCTCTTACTTGTGCTTGCTTCTGAACCTACTCTTTCTTTTTTCCTGAATTGTACTGTGTGCATTTTCCATTCTCTGGATGGCGACAGTGGTTCTAAGAGTGTATTTCTGCATCGACGGTCGGGCTTTTGTTTCCATTGTAGACACTAGATGACCCTGCTTATGCCACTTTGACCGTCTTCTTAATAGTTTGGGACATTCTGATGTACTTAGTGTTCTAAGTTTTTATTTTTTTGATTGAAATTCAACTCCTTACTATCAAAAATTGAGGACGAATGCTCAGATGGTTATGCGTGGAGATCTTAGCGGCCTTGTGGTTGCAAGAGTTATAGCTGGTAGCTTTTTGTACCCGTTCATTCATAATGGTTCACTGTTTATTTTTTGTTTTGATGCTAGATCAGTGATCGGGTGATAATGATGATGGATGGGGAGTAAAAACAGTAGCATTGGGTCAGAAGATGTTACCGAAGCATTTGGCGGGATGCCGAGCTTTCCTCCATCTCGCACTCCTAATGACCTGTAAATTTTTTCCATGCCTATCTATTTTGTTTATTACTTGTCAGATGAACCTCATCGTTCACAGTTCTTTAGCATTGAAATTTTCTTTTTTCTCAAAATTTACCCGGTAAGACGCTTGGATTCCCTTGCTTAATTCGATAGCTTTAGTTGGAGGGTAATTTAAGCCTCTTGCATGCTTTTTAGATCATGCTTTTTTTCTTTAAAACTACTGTTTGATAGCTTATGTGTGCACGACTGCTCACATAAATGTCTGGTTTCCTTGCATTATTTCAGCGGCAGTCGCACGGAAGGCAACCAGATTCAGTCACATGTTTCCAACTTCGGAATGCTCGAGCAGTCCCTTGGATTTCGTCTAGAGGTCGCAGCTGATATTACCCGAAGTATGCTAATCTTTATGCAATGCAATATGTAGCATTTTTTCGATTTAAGAAGCTTTCAGATGGTCATAGTCATATGATATTTCCTCTTAGGGAAATAATTTAAAGAGAATTTGCTACAATCTCGTACTTTCTTTCATTTGAAATCAATTTTACTCTTTCTACTTTTTGTGTGCTTCGATGGTTCCACTTGACTGAAACTTATTGGCATTTTTTTTTAAATCTCATGTGTGCAATACAGGTCCATTGTTGAATCCAAAGTCTAGTGGTCAGGTTTTTCCTGTGAATTCTCTCCAAATTGGTCGCATTGACGAGGTTTCTCCAGCATGACGTCTTTATTTATAATACAAAATTTGTGATCGAATGAAGAAACATTTGCCCTCTTAACTTTTTTGTCTCATATGTTTCTCTTTCGAAACGCAGGCTCTGGGATCAACTGACACTGCAGCAGCTTCTAGAATTTTCCCGCAAACACAATCTTTGCAGCAGGGACGCAACTTCAATCAATTACCTTTATTAAATACTAATAACGAGATACTTGGTGATTCTAGAATGGCAGATACCAGCCCCAGAACTGACACCTCCACTGATGTGGATTTAGATGACAAGAATCCAACGGTAGGACTGGGAGAGTTCATGTATTGTTCTTCATTGGCATGTATAGATCTAAGAATTCAAATTTCTAAAACTTTACCTTCCATGTCATAGCTTGAACGAGATCACTCTGCTCTTGTAGTTGCTTCTGATTCTAGTGATAGATCAAAGGATAAAACAGGCGATCAGAAGGTATAAACAATTGATTTGAAAATCTGCGAACATTAATGTTGTTGAAGATGTGAACTTAGCTGTTAGGATTGAATATGCTCTAGAAAAATAATCTCTGCTGAAATTTTGAATGTAGAACTGGAAGACTCATCTGTTCACTGGCTTTTACTGACTCTTATTTTGCAGACACTTCGTAGGCTTGCTCAAAATCGTGAAGCTGCCAGAAAAAGCAGATTGAGGAAAAAGGTATACTATCTTCTTTTCTTTACTGATGTCAATTTGGCAAAATTTTGCTCAAGTGAGTGGTCATAAATTTATTTGGTTGCTTACAAATTGATTTTTTTGCTGGGGAAATTTGTTATTTATAAATATTAAATGTATGTATCTGCAATTCAGTGCTTATGCCAGCCATATTAGTATCAAACAAAAGTTTGCATATTCCTTCCAAGATGTATACTAAATTTTTTAGCAAATTTAGAAGTTCTGCTCTGGTTTAGCTGTTGATCATTTAAAAGTATCTGTTTGATGCATGCTTACTTTCTCTTGAAACTTGAAAGTATATATCTGTCTGTATTACTCCCTTCTTTCATCAAGATAGCTTTTCTCTTTAGTAAGTGTTAAATTAAAATAACTGTTATTCAACTCATTTTTTTCACTTATTGATTAAATTTTTCTTTGATGATTAGCGCATACTGTCTTAATTAGTTTTATTGACATTTTTAATCAAAGTGATTGGTGGAATGCTTAGAGTTATTTGTATCATGTGTATTATTTTATACTTTTGTATTTAATTAAGCTAATTTACACTTCCTCCTTCAAAAGGCATACGTCCAGCAACTAGAAAATAGTCGTCTGAAGCTAAATCAGCTTGAGCAGGAGCTTCAACGAGCACGCCAACAGGTTTTCCTATATTCATTCCTATTGCTGCCTCGAGATAAATTTTTCATGCACAGTACTTTTAGAATCTTGATGTTCACATTTCTAAACAAAATTGGTTACATTTGTAGGGCATTTTTATTTCAAGCTCTGGCGATCAAGCTCATTCAATGAGTGGAAATGGTAATTTTTTTGTGTGTTTGCCTTTTGACGTTGGGACTTCCCAATCTGAATTTGGCAGTTGGAGCTCATATGACTTGCCATATTTGTTACACTTGAAGGATTGAATAAATTAATTGCTATAATTATCCAAGAAGGTTCAATATATAGTTAAAGTTTTGTATGCTTTTATCTCAATAAGCTTGGTTGCTTGTGACTTTGAATTGACCACCCATTAAAAACTAATAATGACCTATTGTCTTGTACCAAGGAAATTCTTTGGTTATTTGTTGTTGGTCTCTCAGATATCATCTTTCTTGCTTTTCTTAATTATGGAGAGCTGAAACCCCACATGCTTTTCATTTATAGTGTATGGGGTAAATGAAAGTAATGTGCAAAAGCAATGATAGTGCCAGAACTCTCTTTGCCTTGTTTAGATTGGTATTACATGTTGTGGCAACTAAGTGCACTGGAATATTTCTCTCCTGCTTCCCGTGGACTTTATTAATTTCATGTGGTGAAAGTTCTGTATACGAATTATGAAGCCTATATCATGCATTTTTTAGTCTTTTTTAGAATGGTCAGATCTTACTGGAAATTCAAGCTTATAATCAGATATTTTGTTGCATAATGGTAGTAATTTTTTCTGAAACCAGTGCACTTTGAATGCTTTTAATTTTTTCGCTTTTTCTGTATATATACACATTTTTTCTGTATCTAATTTTTGGTAGAGCTTCCTTTAGATGTCCAAAAATTCCATCCCCTGTTAGCTCTTCTTTCCTGCTAATTGATACATCCAAAATTATATAATATGACACATTTCTTTACATTTGCAGGGGCTCTTGCATTTGACATTGAATATGCTAGATGGCTGGAGGAACAAAATAGACAGATAAACGACCTGAGAGCTGCAGTTACTTCTCATGCAAGTGACAATGAACTCCGAGTCATAGTTGATGGAGTAATGGCTCATTATGATGAGATTTTTAGGCTCAAGGGCATTGCCGCCAAAGCTGATATATTCCACATGTTGTCAGGCATGTGGAAGACCCCAGCTGAGAGATGCTTCTTGTGGCTTGGGGGGTTTCGGTCTTCTGAACTTCTCAAGGTAAAATTAAAACGTTGTCTTAAGAGTATCTACTGGAGGCTCATGTGAGTTACGGTTGTTGTCAGTTATTAGAGAAATTTCTTTGAGGGTGATCAATGGTAAATCTGTTGCAATTGTTTTCTGACTCGAAGACAGTAGGACCGATAACGTATGGGAAGCCTGGAATTTCTTAAAGTTTCTAGGTTAAGGATAAGACTTAAGTGTTGGCTTACCTGAATGTAGCAAGATAATTGAACATAAACCAACTTACTAATTTTTGCTTTGATGGTATTACTAATGAACACTGAAGAAATGAAAAGTATTTGAGTTACAAGTGACCTATGTTGTTTATAACTGTATAAAATTTGTAAAATTAAAGTCATTAGAGCTGGCTCAATGTGAACTGTGATCTCTGAGTTTGTGCCTTTTTTGCTGGACTGATGCTTTTGGCAGTTTGTAACCATTCACAAGATTATCTTGCGAGTGCATTTGACATTGATTTTGATAATCATCACTTTTTTGTTAAGACCATATATGGCCTTCTCTGCAGCTTCTTGTAAGCCATTTGGAACCGCTTACTGAGCAGCAACTGGCAGGCATCTACAACCTGCAGCAGTCATCCCAGCAGGCGGAGGATGCCCTTTCTCAAGGGATGGAAGCCCTACAACAGTCTTTAGCTGAAACGTTGGCTGGTTCCTTGGGACCATCTAGTTCTACCGGAAACGTGGCGAACTACATGGGTCAAATGGCCATGGCTATGGGAAAGCTTGGAACACTCGAGGGTTTTCTGCGACAGGTGCTTCTCTTTCACAAAATTGCCGTCTTTAGTACTTTTAGGCGCATTTGTTGTCTGTGGAAATCAGCTCATTGAGATATTTGCACCAGATGTTCAAATGACTTCTTTTTTTCTAGGCCATTCATTTTTTTATTCTAATTGGACAGGCTGACAATCTTCGGCAACAAACCTTACAGCAAATGCATAGGATATTAACAACACGCCAGTCCGCCAGAGCTCTTCTCGCCATTAGTGATTATTTCACTCGATTGCGTGCCCTCAGCTCTCTTTGGATTGCTCGACCTCGCGAGTGAATCTAATTTTCATTGGGTTGTGCTCAAGGATTTTTATTGCCCAGTAAATGCTATGAAGCACCATATACAGGGTGATTCGTGTAATATAAGATGTAATTTATGTCGCAATGAGAATATATGCGTGTGGCTACTGGCTACTACTACTCACGGTCTTCGGCTTTCCAGGATGCCATTAAACCTGATCGATTGCTTGAGAAAGAAAAGGTAGCTGTATCAGAAGCCAGCAGCTCTTGAAACGTCAGGAACATTTGTCTATAACGGGGTGTCGGTGGCTTGATTGCAATTCTCGACATTGTACTGTTGTAGAAGAACTATATTGGTTTTTTTTTTTTTTTTTGCAATTCTTAATCTCGAGTGACATATTCTTGATATAAAGTCCATTACTAAGCCTTGTTGCGATCATCGGGAAAGCTTGTCGGAAATTGTTCCACAACGACAAGTTTCACAAGCAAATTTTGGATCCAATTTCTTTGAAGACAATTGGACAATCAAAAGTCGCCACCCCTAGAACATTGTAACTTTCTTTGCTACCTTAACCCTGTAAATGCATCGTAGAAAATAACAGAAGCGGTTCAAAAGTATGCCGTAGATTGGAATACCACAATTTTTGAAATTGCCAAACTCTACTTGCTTCATACTTGTCGCGGCACGTTAAGGATCACAAGAATGATTTGATCAAGCATCCTCGCCAGTCGCCAAGTATCATAAATATGTATGTATTGCAATTAATACATACTAAAAATAGAGCAACAAAAAGGCCGAACTTTGAAAACTGCCCATGTAAAACAAAAAAGGAGGAACTCATAAATTAAACATTCGGGTAGGCAAACTTCTTTTCCTGCCATTTCCACCGATTGCAGTGATCTCCAATGATATGTCAATGCTGCGATGTTCTGCAGCTCGAGCTATGCTTATACGGGACCAGATTTTTGAAGCCGGGTGCACAGCACTCCCAACAGCACCATCTGTGTCTAAGTCAGCGCTCGTAAATGACAATGCAATGGGCTCCTTAAATGTCAAGATGGTTTGGGACCAATGGGTCTTTGGTTTATGCGGAGAAGTTGAAAGGACTATAGGGGCCTCTCTGCAAAATCTAGAACTGAAAGCAGTCTCAAACCACAATACAATTCCATAACACCAAGTCATAACTGGTGGATTGCATTCTGCAGGGTCAAAAACTCTAAGCTTCGGATTCAGCTCAACAGAAGAAGTGAAATCCATGTCTTCAGTCTTCATGATAGCCAGATCCAACGTCTACAACACAATACAGTACAAGAATTATGAAAAATTGATCACCTGTTTGTCAAGTGGACAATTCAATCTTAAAACATCAAATGCATACCCAAACCATCATTGATCCAACATTTCAAAACTTGATATGCCAATTTGGGCATGTAAGGAAAAACCCACCTGAAGCTCTGCAGTCTCTGTCACTATATCACGACTGTCCACAACGTCAACAATTGGAAGTTCAGAAGAGTCTTCAAAAACTTCCTTGCCAATGCAAGACATATCAAACCCATAAACATTTTCCCAAAATGGAATAGGAGTTGCACCTCTTCCAAATCCAGCTACAAACTAACCAATAGACAAAAGTTAGTTTAAATAGAGAAGGACAAACCACACGATGGTTTCAAAGTCAAAAGAAGTACCATAGTAGCAATGTCGGGGAGGATGGCACCACCGGGTTTTAACCAACGATCACGTGCATAAAGAACTGAACCAAGCATGGACTCATACAATAGACAGTACCCCATCCATTCGCTAATTAAGACATCAACAGTGTGAGATGGCACACAACCAATTTTGTCAAGCTCTTCAACCATGCTGTTTATCACTGTCACAACCCCTTTCTTTTTGTCTCCCACCCGACTTTCTACCAACAACAAGCCATTCTCTTTGGCAATCTAAACTTAAAAAGTATATATACATAGTATCCGATAAGCCTATTAATCCGACAATAAAATTAATAGAATGTCAAAAGAATAGAAGGAAAGATTTACTAGCAGAAAATATTTGCCTGTGTTGCAACAGCAGCCATTTTTTTACTTGCTTCAACGGCAAATACCTTCAATGCACCCGCTTGAGCAGCAAAAAAACTATCAAAAAAAAGATTACGAACAGGTAATTAGCTGACTATATACCAGCACTATTAAGCCACTCTTGTAGAACATTTTACATTTCATAAACAGTAACAAGCAGCAACCTTCAATGAAAAAATGAATATTCTCAAAATCTGAGAAACTGCAAATTTGATATTAACTCAAAAACATAAATATACAACATCCACAAGAAAATGAAAATGGGGATACAACTAGCAGTAATACAAAAAAAACAACGACTGTGATACAACTGCCACCCACCTAAGTATTCCTGTGCCACAACCAACATCCATCACTGTTGCTCCACTCATGATCGAAGGGTTGCTCAAAATTGCAGTTCTATAAGAATCAGTTCTGACCTTTACAAGGAAAAGCCCTCCCATTAGTTCCAAACTAGAACCAGGACTTGCAGTATCAATGGCCCATTTAAGACAACATGACTTAGTTACAAGATAGAATCATTCTCGACAACTTCTGAACTTCAAAGACCCTCTAAAATATAAACAAAACGTCAAAGAAGCAGTAAAAGATGATGACACCATAAGGCCATCCATCTATTGACTCTCAGTAAAAGTTTAACAATGTCAAAGCATATGGAAGTATTTAGAGCACCTTGTCGCTAATCATCTCCCTGTGAATGCCAAAAGAGCTGTATGCACTGAAGTAATTCTCATTTACAATCTTGATATCACCAGATGCACTATTTCTTGAAGAAACAACTAGATGTTTATTCCCCGGCTTATAACATTGAGACCTGGGAACTTGTTTATCAGCTTTTTCAGACTCCGCGGCAGTATCTACATCATTGCTACCGTTGGATGGGTAGCTTGATTGACCCAAAAAGTCTTCCACCGTTGTGCTCATCTCTGAAAAGCCACAAGCAACCTCAAGCTCCGCTAAGAGCTGTTCTCTATCCACCGTCAAAGCACAGTCATCATCTACATTTTCATCTTCTTCAAAACTATGCAAAAGCGCATCGTCTTGAATGAAAGGCTTCAAGTATATATCTGCCTCCCATGGGAGCTCGCCATGTTTATCAATGTCAAGTACTGGGTGCAGGTGATTATGTAGATCTTCATGACAATGAAAGGACGTACCGCAATTCCAACACTTGTTTTGAGCAACCTGATGTCATAACTATGGATAAAAAAGATTCTATTGATAATACATAAGCATCACAAAATAAATAGGACTCGTCAATTGAATCCATGTCCCGAGAACTGTAAGAAAAAAGATTAATAAAGGTTTTCGAGAGCGAAAACAAGCTAAAAGAACAACATGGACAAACTAAAACCAAGTTTCATAGATGCAAATCACTCAACCTCCATTACGAACAGCTTGATTTGTAACCATTGCCTCGCACTCGCACATTCACTTTAGTACTTAGCATGACAAACAAACAAGGCACACAAAAAATGCGAACCTGGGCGCGGATGAAATTGATAAGCTTGAAGGATGAATAGAAGTCCAAGCCGAAGAGCTTCCTCAGGGCATGGAAATCGAAAGAGTGGACGGAGGAGCAGTGAGCGAACAAATCCCCGGCAGAGCGGAAAGAGAGTGCGCAGAACAGACACTTGAATTCCGGTTCTGAGTCATCACCATCGGAACCCAAATCATCCCAACCTCCTCCTTCCTCTTCCACCTCCATCTCCTCCACTTCTTCATCTTCACTTCCGATGACATCCTCCCCGTTCATACCCCCTTCGCCCGCCATTGCTTCGCGACGTTGGGAAGAGATTTTGGCCTAAAAACCTAAAACCCGCCCTCACGAATCTCGCCTCTTCTAGGCGGGTCGGGTTACAAAGCCCGGCACGTCGTTACCCGACAACCGTTTAAAAAAATTGGTGGGATTCGACCCGATAGGCGGATCGGATCGATCGTGTTTATTTTATTATAACACCAAATTACGCCGCACAAACCCTTCCTTTCAATTAATTTAATGTGTGTGTATATATATATATATATAGAAAAAGTTACCCTGGGATCGATCACAGGAAAATTTCGTGAGATCGCTCCCGATCTGGACCGTCCGATCATAAGGACGGTCCAGATCTACCCTAACAAAAAAAAAAAAAATTTCCTCCCCCC
>JAVDBV010048059.1:0-15894 GCA_032619315.1 Piper longum | reverse complement strand
GAAGCATCGGGGGGGGGGGGGAGAGAATTGGTTCATTGGCGATATCGTAAATAAAACTTGACTCAAGTCTAATTTGGGTAAAAAATAATAACTAACTTGTAATAAATCCTAAAAAAATCCAAAATTAGGAAAAAATCCCATAAAATATAAAACACACTATAACATCACAATGGCATGGTCTATGACTAATAACCCACTCAAACTGCTTGTAACGCGCCCTAATGCATTATTTGGCCTAAAAATAATTATACTGTTTAATAGTAAATTAAAAAAAACCGACGTACTCTCATATATTCTGATAACTCATTCTGCTGTTGTCTTACATACGTTATCATCATATACTTTGGTACACATGACTCTCATAGTTCATAACACTTTAGTGGCCTTGGCTTAATACACATGTTCTAAAATTGATTCGACTCAAAATAATGGACTAACCGACTGGTTCAGGCTATAAAACCCTTACTCGGGTTATGGGTTTTACAAAAACTCTAAACCGAAGTTGGGTTTTACAAGAGTAAGGAGGAAGAAGGGGAAGGAGGGAAGGGAGGATATAGGTGAGGGGGAAGGAGGCCGGGCTAAGAGACGGCGGCGCTGGCAGTATGACTGATGGTGGGGTCGCTAGCGGTGGTCACCAAAAAAAGGGGAAGGAACGTGGTGTCATTCGTCGGGGACAAAGGGGAGGTGAAGTGTCAAGGTAAAATTAAGGCCAGGGTAATTTAGTAATAACTTTTGACTCACTTCTGACTTGAGTTAATAATAATAAATAAATTCTAAAAAATCTCAAATAAAAAATAATAAAATACCATAAAATAAAATAAAGGAGTCCTAACTCGAATGACGTGTTCTAAGTCCACTAAACCACCCAAAAATAATAAATAGTGTGTCCTAATGCGAAAAATGACCTAATTCTAATTCTACAGTCCACTAAAAATAAAAATAAAAATTAGTGAATTCACATGTACTCTGGTAACTCACTCCTCTATTGTCTTACCGACGTTATCATTATATAATTGGGTACATATAACCCTTATGAATCATATCGCATAGTCAGCCTCAGCTCAACACACGTATTTGGAAAGCTGACTTAACTAAAAATAGTGGTCGAACCAACACGTTCTGACTATAAAACCATAACTCGAGTCACATGTTTTACAAAAATAATTAAAAAAAATTTTTGAAAAAAGTTTAAGGAAGAAATGTATTAAAAAGATAGATGATAAGAAAATGTCAAGCTTAAATTTATTAAAAAAATCCATAAAAGAGAAACCACATTAAACATAGACAAGAATTTTTTTAAAAAAAATATAGATGTACAGATCTTAAATCCACATAAATAGATCTAAATAATAAACCACACTGATTCTCCATCTTCTAATGAGCTGTTAGTAATAAAATTTGAGAGTGATCCCCATTGGAAAAAAATAGAATTAATGAGAAAATTTTTGAATGGAAGATCATAATTTATTGGAAAATTTTTTGATAGAAAAAAAGGTGTAACTTTTTTGATATAATTTCTTTAAAAGTCACAATTTAAGAAATTCATTCTTTTTACGAAAAGGGACATCCTTCCTAAAGAGACACACCCAAGAGGAGAAGGGAATAAAAATCCTTCAGATTAAATTAGGGATTAAGCATTAAACCCAATCCAAATGTATGGTAATTAGGGATATTCAAAGCTCGATAAAACTCGGTTTGGACAGGTACTTAACAAAAAAAAAAACTCGACTTAAAGCTTACCTCAATATTAAATGAGTCGGGCCTTGGCTTACACTTGCACAACTTAGTTCAACTTGAAGTTTGATACTTTATGTAAATAATAAGAATTTTAACCATATTTATCTTGTTTTTTTTAATATAAATATAACCAAATTATAAAATATCATTATATGATATCAAATTTAACTAAATTTATGCATGATTAAATTAACTTTTATAGATAATGATGCCAAATTTGAGATATTTTAATTATAAATTAAATTTTAGTATGAATTATACGAAAAATAGCATCAATAAATCCAAATCAAGCTAGCTCATATTTGACTCAAACTCGAATTGACTCAAGTACTTTTTAGTTCGAATCGAAATCAAAATCAAATAAGCCGAGTTTAGACTAAGTGTAGATTAGGTCTACATAAAAAGAATGGGTACTAATATTTTATCATAATATCTTTTGTAGAATCTTAAGCTGCAAAACTTGTCTGCTCATGTCTCTTTACTTCTAAAGTAAGATGTATAATTCCATTTGAAAGAAGTTATGGAGCACTGCAGTGTAGATTGGACAATCATACAAGGATTTTTGCTATGAACATAAGTAGAGGTCATCTGACATAAGTAGTTTAGAAGTTTGATCAGATCTGGATGATGAGGATTCGTAATATGCTAAGCAATAGGCAAGATGTTGCGAAAAACGGGTAAGATAACTAGTTCACTGTGAGAACTATTACCTAGATGACAAGCGTGAAAACTATTGTACTAAAAAATCACTCCAAGATAAAATTCTCAGGAAAGTTGGTGGGACAAGATAGTCCGCTTAAAAAACTCCTAGACAGAATTTTATCAAGACAAATAATATAAATAGCACAATAATTAACATCAACTATACCCGACAATAGCTATTAAATAGATATGAAAAGAACAAGAACAAACACTAGAATTTAACGAGATTCGGCAATTGCCTACGTCCTCGGACACTACCAAAATAATATTTCACTAAAGAGAAATATTACAAAGAGAGAAAGAATTACTGATGGTAGAAAAGATAATTACTACCGGTAGAAAGGGAAGTAGGTAATTCGAGATTACCCTTTGGGATGAATACTAAAGAGGGGGGAGGAGTCCTTATATAGAGTGGGAACTCCTCCCAATCCCATCCACTTTAGATGTGGGATTATGACACCCACATACAACACAAGAGTCAGAGAAACTCATTTAGCTATGCATAAGTTTAATTTTTGTGACACTTCTCACTTCCGTATATATTTCTTGTGTTTCATCGCTCTAGTGTTATGATAATTTTACTGCCCTCATCCTTTGTTTTTTATATGGTTCATGAAATCCCATCTGATCAGGAATGTTATGCTTCATTTAATTATAGACCATATTAATTCTTATTATCTGTTTTTTATGCTTCCTAGATCTCTATGTCAATGAGACAGTTAAGTGTTCACTTGTCTTTATAAAAAAAGTTGATACAATTGTAAGTTTTTGTTTATTAATGCATTTCATTCTGGTTATGGTCTCAGACTCCAAGTTCTCTTCCACAACGGAATATCCACCAGTGTGTTAATGTTGCTTCAGAGACTGATCATGTTGCTTTGGGAGTGGCAAATGCCGATCTTCAGTTTCGTACATCTCATCTATGTCTTGACGAACAGCTGCTTCTTGATAAAAAGGATGGATATACTTATGGTACAGAGTTCTCACAAGAAGATTGTATTGAAATGAATGATGTGAACGATCCCATTGATGTTGGCTGTCCAAGTTGCTCATATGGTAACATGTTGAACCGTAATATATTATGTCATGGTGGTCATGATGTCGAAAATGAATTACTGTTGAATGAAGGATGTTTCTTGCAATATCAAGATTTCTTGTGCTGTGCTGAGGATGACCGATTGAACGTCGCTGAGACGAAATTGCCTGAGGATGATCGGGTTGCTGAAATCCGAAAGCGAATCAGTGATGATGATGATAAAGTGCAAAATTTCCCCACCTTTGATTCTTCCTCTCCATCCGCACAGCAGTGAAGATCAATAGAAACTTCTGTTAATGCAGAGAGAAAAGGTAATATATCTTGATAACCTATGTTTTATTTTCACCATTTGCATTCAATCAAGTGAGCATTACTGGTTCTCTGCAGGCTTCACTAGAACATGCCAGTGCAAGTGCAGCATCAAAATAGATAGATAGTTCTTTTAATGACAAATTTGGATAGAGAACCACAATTGATACTGGATTTGTTGGAGGTGTAGATACAACAGGTGCAGTTTTATGGATTGGAAAGCATAAGTGTTCTTTCTTATGATTGCTGAATTGTTTGTTATGCTGAATATGCATGGATGTGAGATAGGAACATTATAACGAGTAAAGTAATTTAATGAACTTGTTTGATTACATAATATATTTGGAATCAATTCTATTAGCCTGATCTTCAAACGTCATCTTATTTTTCCATTTTTTGTGGGTTGTGTCAGGAGGTACCTGATATAGAGCTTGCCTGTTTGATTCAATCACGTTTGTGTTGGTGTATCAAATGTTTAAAATTTAATTATTGACATTTACATCTCTAGCCTGAGCCTAGCTGTGAATATTCAGATCATTTCAATGTCGATGGTTTTGTGGTCAATCTTTTTGGCGTCAATTGATTTTTGTATCGGTTGATTTTACGCTCATTGATTTTCTATCCTTCGTCTATTTTCTTATTTGAAGAATTAATACTTAGAATGGAACAATTTTTTTATAAAATAGTTGAATCACTTATTTACTTTTATTCTCATTGTAACTGAATGTTTTTAATTATAATGTTGGTTAGTAGTCAGCCATATGTAATTAACTATAATTAGTCATTAAATCTTTTACAACAAAAAAATTGGTCTGCTCGCTCTCTTCTATTTGCTTTTCTATATATATATATTTTTTTTTTTCTATTCATTTTTGCTAGTTTTCTAGGGAGGATTAGAGGCACTCAATACTCGAGAGGATATTCTTTAGGGAAGCCTCTTTGGAAGCGATATTCCCTTGTTTTGCCACCCTCTGGGCTACCCTTGTCGACGATTTCTGACAGTGCTGGCTTTGGATCTTCATCATTGCCTCTCCAGGTGTGATTAGATTAGGAATAGATGTTGATAATTTTTATGTGATTGCGGCAATGACTCTATTGAGATGAAAACTTTTGGAAGTTGATTTACTCAAGCGAGCGTTTTGGACCCCTATGGCTTTTTTTTAGATAAGAAATGTGGAAAGAATAAGGCGGTGATAGCAACATTATTGTTGATGCGAGTACAATTTTTCTAATTTATCTTGTGGCAATTAATGTATTTTGTCAAAAATTGTTCCCTGATTAAATATCAAGACAACAGAGGACTTGTTCTTTTCTAGGAAATTCAAATTTCATTCATGTTTCTATGGGACTGTGAACACATTCCTTTCTTGTCCAAATTTCTGTTGTTGAAGTTCTTACACCTCATCTCAATTGTGCTGACTCACGTAGGTTGAAGTCAGACCTCTTCTGTTGGTTGAAGGTCTTACACCTCATCTCAATTGCGTTGACTCACATAGGTTGAAGTCAGACCTCAGTTATCGTGTGTTTTAGATATTCTGAAAAGTCCTTGGGAGTTGTTGCGATAACTTTGGCAGAAAGAGTACTTTTGGGATTTAGAATTTATCAATGGGAGTTGGAAAGCAGCGAAGAGGATTTGAAACTAATTGATGTCAGCAAAATCACAACGAAGATTTTGTGCTTGCTTTTCAAAAATTCCCTAAAGCCTTCGGTGACCTTAATGATTTTTGCTAGCAGCATTTGCATGATATTTTCATTTATAGAAACGTATCTTTCAACTTTTCATGCTGTCATTGTGTGGTTGTATTGGGATCAGAAAGCTAACTCTTATTTTTTCAATGAAGCTCCTCACTAAAATTAATTAAAACTAGGCTAATGTTAGATTATTGATTGGTTATTGTGATTTGCTGGAAAAAAACTAAATCGAATGACATTATACTGATATCATATGAAATATTGCTTTCTTCTTCTGTTACTCAATAAAATTCTTCTTTGTTGTTGACAAGCTCCTCATCACTGTGCTGCAGAAACAGAGAGTGAAGGTGACGGAAATGTTCTGGCAACTCTTGTGAAGTGGCTTTATAGCTTATTAGGTTCATTTCCTTCAATATCTGCATTTGCTGCAGAAAGTCATAATAATATTAATGGAAAGTTATGGCTGAAGAGCGTGGAGTCACCTTGACTGGTGTCCTATGTGCTTCCACTCTGGCGTAATTCTTTTTTTGTGATATTCCCATTTGGTGCTATGCAGAAAGAATGCTGACTGGCCAAAGATGCAGGGCATGCAAGATATCTATCTGATCATGCATGCCACTGTGCATCTGACTAGCAAGTCATAAGATGGAAATGCCATTCATATATCAAAGTAATTTCTTCCTGTGCTTTATGTTGGTGTTGGTCTTTCCTTTTTGCAGTCAGTGCTATTTGCTTAAGGTAATACAAGTCCTCAATTTTTTTTTTAATTGTTACTAGTGGAAGCTAAAAGGTGTTTTTGACACTGTTTTGTGTCAGTAATTGACCCTGAACGTTTTATTGTTCCCGACTGCTTTGATAATGAGCCTAGTACCATATTTACGGTGCTTGATGTATCCTCTATTTTCTCTTAATTTTCTTCTGAGTTTTTTCCCAAACAATTTTGTTCTTCTCTCGTGTATTATTTGTCTTCTTCCTGTATTTATTCTTGGTAAAAATGATTTTGTTTACGGTCACTCTTTGTTCTTGTTGTCCCCCATTTGGTTGAGGTTATACAACAATTTTTTGTTTCCATTTTTCTGTTGGACATTCCCACGGTAATGTAAGGGTTGATTTGTACCTATTACGACTACATATTTTCTGCTTTTGTGATTGTCATGGTTTATTGACTAATTCAGGTATCAAAAGCGCATTCTATGGGTATTATTTAAGGTAAATTTTCCATCCTTTTTACATAGCATTCAGATGTTGATTAGAAGCAGGCATTTGAAGCTTAGATCCCAAGGATTTCACCTATTTATTTATTTATTAATTATTATTATTATTATTATTATTTGAACAAAACGTATTCAGAGATAACCGAATATATTGGTTAAAGCAAAATACATGAATATGTCCTATTTGTGCATGACGAGCCAGATGTCGGGCAAATGAGCTCTGATTTTTGCCGTTCCATTGCAGTTGAAGCATGAAATTGCACCCTTGTTTTGTTATCTTTACCAAAAAAACAGTATTGAGCAGAGTATATCCGATTTATTTTTTTGGGATTGAAATATGAGCGTTGGAATGATTCATTTAGGACTTTCAGATTTGAGGGTTTGGAGACTTGTGTGCCTCTGAGAGATTCTCGCTGCTCGTCCCACCTTGTCCTCTTAGTGGTGTTTTTTTTTCTTTTAATTACATTCATTTTATTAGGTGTTTTCAATAGCTCCATAGACACACTCGACCTGGTCTAATCTAGCCCCACGTAGCAAATCCGGCTGCCCCAGCCAAGTCTGGCCCCATGAGCCTTGGATTAATTTGGTCAAGCAGTCACCCGGTTGAATCTGGCTGCCCCAGATAAAATCTGACGGCCAGGTTTGGCCAACTTTGATCAGTAACTCGGCGCCGGATACATTTAATCCATTTGGAGAGGTGTGGGCTTGCAAAGATACATTTAATCCAAGTCGTTCTTTAATCTTTCCACCTCTCATCAATCCTGTTTTTCAGGTCAAATGTTATAAATATTTTGGCATACTAGCAATACGTGTCGCTAACAAGCAGCAAGCATGAACAGGCACTACTTGGCCTACCCGAGGACAACATTATGGAAACTATACTCGAGATCACAAGATATTCATTTCACATTTTGGTCATCACAAGCAAATTACCAAGACCGCGAGATGGGGGTGGTACCAGTCATTCACATAGTTCATGAATTAAAACGGTTCGAACAGTTTTTAAAGAAAGAAACGTGAATAAAAAGACAAGTTCAAATATAAACAACTTAAAGCAGTGTCAAAGCAATGATAGTTAAGCATCTTGATGAAGTGGCCGTGAACAGAATATACAGTTCGGTTTATTGACCGAGACGTTAAATCTCCAAAATGACACGGCCAAATGTGTTCTCGCCACTGTAAGTCATATAAAGGAAGCCATCTTCATCCTTGTTCTCCTCATAGATTGCAGACATCAAGGCCGCTGTAAATGCGTTGTAGTTGTAAGGAAACGAGAATTGAGGACTACATAAAAAGAAGGTTTTGCTTCTCCTTTTGAAAAATTAATAACTTTCTTACCAGTTGGAGGTAAAACATTCTTCACAAAAACGAAAATAGCTTTCTCAGGGCTCAATTTTATCCTCTTCCGAATCACATAAACGAACTGACCGACGGTCAAATCAGCAGGAACAAGATACCTGCAAAGCTCAACAAGATTGTTATTATATCTTTTCACAAAACAGAAGTATACTCCTTCAAGCAAAATACACCAGGGTCAACTTACTTCTTCTTATCAATATCAGGCACGTCACTTTTTTCAGCTTTCTCAACAATTACCTAGTTAGAAAACAGCAATAACAAGCGATAGAAAAAGCAAAAAATCACTCATCCAAATAATTTATTTAAAATATAATGATTGATACCGGAACTCTGTCCGGGTATTTTTCTCTGATCCGTGATGCTTCAGCTTGCCTTCTTTCTAGTTTTACAAGTTAAAATAGTTAGCCAAACACCAGAGGAAACAATACTCCGCGTACACAACCTTGAACCAAATTAGAACAAATAGATACTTCTAGCTTTGATACTGTTCACATGCCAAACCAGAAAGTAACCAAAAAACAATCTTCATCATGCCTATAGGAATTTCCATTCAGATAAAAAATATGAACAAGGCATATACTCTTACAAGCGGAAACAATCAAGTGATCTAATCTACAAGCTGAAGCAGGAAAGCTTTTGATTCATTCATTTTATAGAGCAAGAAAGCTCGAGATACATGGGCCCAACAACTTATAGAACCAAACAAATATTCAAAGAGCAAAACCGAAAAAGCCAATAAAGGGAATTTTCATAACCACAGAAACAATTTTAATGGATATTTACTTTGAGAGGAAAGTACAACAAGCCATATTAGCAGTTCTAGACTTCAAGTTTAGTAATTTCAAAAAGCATGCATACACAAAAATTAACACAAAAAGCAAACAGCTCAATCCAGAGCATATCCTGTTGAATAGGAAAACTGAATCTTTTGTGCCAATTTATGCATAATAATTAAACTAGTAACAAGTAAAGCCCATTCCACTCCGATTCCCCTCTAAGCATCAATCATCACGCTTAAAAAAAAAAATTAGCCAGAACAATCATCAAATCTAACACACAACACAAAAAATATCAGACTGGCCATCTCAACAAATAATCGAAAATGAACAGTTCACCATCACACGCAAGAATAAATAAATAAATAAATAAATAAATAAAAATCTAACTAAAACAAGAGAGCAAACCTAGAGGATGTTCCGACTTGAAGGATCCCTTGGCCATGATCGCCGCTTCTGAAACAACCCAAAACCAACGGTAACCCACAAAACTGGTTAGCACATCCAATCCCAATCACACCCAACCCACTACCCCTAAAAACGAGCAAGAAAGAGTTCTGATAGCCCAAAAAGCCGAGCGCCAGAGATGGACCAAACCCAATACCTTTCAGATGACAAGATCGTCGAAAGTCGCAAACTTTGGGAGGAAACAGCCGAAGGGGGAAGGGTTCGAAGGAAGGGAGGAGGGGACTTTGGACCTTGCACTGCAAGCAAGGCAAGGAGCGGTTGAGGGATGTTGACACGAAGACGGCAAAGGCTTCTTTATCCACTTCGTTTTTGTTTATTTATGAATTATATATCCTTTCATTATTTGTGCTTTAGGAGCTGGTGATCTTAAAACAAAATTAACACCTCTGTAATTTATATAAATAAACGATTTAAATAATCATTGGTGTGTGTATATATATATATAAATTAAAAATATCATAAATAGGATATCGACAAATTTTAGTCGTATAAAACATCTATTATTAAGGGGCGTGGCGCGTTGAAGGGCATGATATTGGGCATTTCCGCAAAGCTTGTTTTGAGCATTATTTGTAATTAATATCTTATAAAGGTAAGTTTATAAAGTAATTTACAATTTAATCTTACTTTAAATAAAAGAAATGCATCCCCTTCTTATGTATCTATTAACTATATTTACTATCTACTATATAATTTCACTCGTTAAGTATTTGACGAAGCACGACCAGGTTGCTAAAACTCCACTCGTTAAGTATGAGCAAAAATCGGACGTAGGAGTTTTCATCTCAACTCGAACTCGGGTTTCAATTAACTTTAAACAAAACGCAATCTAAAACACTCACACAAAAAATAAATTATTTTTGTGTGGCATGGATGCGTTTGGTGGTTTACATATTTGTTTGGGTGCCATGTGGGAGTGGGGTTTAACTGGTTTGATGGCTACCAGTTGAAGCATGAGCTTAAGCTGGCAATTCATTTCCAATTTTTGATCACTAAAAGCTTGGGAGATGACGGCTACAAGTGGCCAGCCTTGAGTATCTCCGAAGATCGAGCTGAGTTTGAACCGGTAAACTCCTTGTTGTATGGAATAGATGGATTTCGAGTAACAGCAGGATGGACCAACTTCCAGTCGAATTTGGACGAAGGTGTTCTGAACTCGATGGAGATGGAGGAGTGGAGGAGGGTGGAGTTGGGAGTGGCGTTGAGCTGAATTGAGGTTGAGCCAGCTTAGGCGCAACAGACATCCGCGGTTGGACCAGATTAGACAGGCAGACCGAATCCGGTCTGTCGGAATTGTTTACTTTTTTTGGGATCACATGCCTTTAACAAACCGAGCCGGTGGTCGTCGCTGGTCGTCGTCTCGTCGTCTCTCTTCCTCCTCCCCAATCCTCTCGTCTCCATGCTCCTCTTCCTTGCCTTCGTAAGCTCCCATTTTCCCACTCCCTTATCGTTTCCGTCTCTTCAATTTGACGGCCTGCTGATTTTTTTTGACCCATTATATAATAAAAATGGCTTCTTTGTTAATTTTTTTTTCAGAAAAAATTCTCATGTAGTTTTATGTCTCAAAATATTTGTTTTACTTCTGATTTAGCATGAATTTTGGCTTACTTGTGGAATATTTATGATTTATTAGTTAAGTTCACTGGGTTGTCTTGTAAGTAGCGAGACTTTTACCGATTGAATATTGTTTGAGCTGGGTATTGTGTATCTCTGAATATGTTGATTGTGTATAGTTGGAAGTTTAAAATTGTTTTTGTATATTTTTTCATTAATTTTGGGTTTTTATGAAGAATAGTGGAGTAGTTATGAGTTGGGTTGATGTTCTTGGAGAGAGTTTGAGTTTTTACTTCATGTGAATATTATATGAGCTGGGAATTTTGTTTTCATGGTTATGTTGTTTGTGAGAAACTGTGACTGGTGTGAATTTTGATTTGTGAGTGTTTCAAATTGTTTGTCTTGTATCCATTTTTTGCATTATTGTTTACTTCTTTATGAATTTTAGTGGAGTAATTATGGAGTTGGTCGGATGTTCTTGTGGAGTGTCTGATCTTTTTATTTTATGTATGTAATGTGAGCTGGGAATGGTCTATTAATGAATATGTTGATTGGACAATTGGAATTAGTGTTAACTTTGATTTTTTGTGAGCAGTGGGCTATGGTCTTAATATATTCTTTACTGTGTTGAAGAATTAAACACCATGAGTAGAGCTCGTGAAGATATCCTTTTAACTTGTCTAGGATAAACTTCTGTGTGATAAATGTTTCTCTTAGGTTTACCAACTGAGCGAAATGTATGAATAGAACGACTTATCCTTGTGTTTACGGTTTAAACTGTTTTGGGAAGAGCAAGAGAGCTGAGAATTAGTTTTTTTTTAATTATTCATGTGATAGTGTTGCATGAACGAGTGGTACAATTAATTGATTGCAATAATTTATCCTGTTCAGCCATGACAAGTAGAGCTTCTTTTATGCCAAATAACGATCTGATTTTGCTTGTTCTCCTCATGTCTTCTGGTCATGGCCATTACCTAGCTGATCGATCCCCATTTTGTATTTTTTATCATTCTACCTCAAGGGCCAGGATCTGCAAATCAAACCAATATCATCAGTGTTTGAGTGCTAAGTTTAAGTTTTTGGTTGATGGTTTTAATTATCATGCCAATTAAAATCAGTATTTAAATGTCTCAGCACCTATTGTTTTTTAATTGTATGCAGGACTAGGTGTGACAGTGTATGAATCTGCTTGTTCTCCCCATGTCTACTGGAACTTGCCATTGCCTCGCTCATCAACCCCCATTTTGCATTTTTTATCCTTCTACCTCAACTGTTAGGATCTTCAAATCAAACCAATATCACCAGCATTTCAGTGTTAAGTTTAGGAATCTAAGATATTATGTGCCCAAGACCTCAAAGAAGGTAATATATTCCTTTTTCTTTTTAGCATCTGCACTATTTTCAGGTTCTATGCTTTAATTTCTTGACTGAGATTCTATTCTGCAGAAAACATTTCACATGGCATCATACTAAGTTTTTTCTACCTCCTTAAGATAGTATAATTGTGCATCAGAATCCTAAGGATCCAATTTCCATAGTTTTAAGACATCTTTTACTGGCTCTTTGAAATATCCATGATGATGGACGATTGGAAGCTTCTGTAGGGTCTATCTGTGCCCTTCCAATCAAGAGGCAATATGTGTGGTAGAAGTGATTGTTCAATAAATGTTTTCTTTTGTACATGGCTCTCACTTATTTGGTAAATATGATGTCACAGTCATGACACTTGTATTTTCTGTCCTCGTCTCTTTCTCTGATGGTATTTAATGAGTAGACGAAAGGCTTCATTTTTAAAATCTCAAATTTAGAATCTTATTATCCAAGTGTTGTATTTTGTTATCTTAAGATTCTCCTTTACATAGGCCTGTATGCCAAGTTCAATATTCAAAACCACCCCAAATTGTTAGTTTCCTAAGGTGTTGCCCTCTTTTGGACGCATGGCATGGGATTGTCTTTCCTCTTTTTTAAGTTAAAAAATTGTTAAATAGGAATAGAAATACAGATGGTATACATTTTGTTTTTTGTTGATAATATAATCTTTGGCATGCTATATATAAAATTGAAGGGACTACATACTGCAGTCTCCCAGTATATAAAATGGTTTATTGTTCTCTTTATTTTCTAAGTTATCGTACTTGTTTATTTTATTTTATGTAAATCACTTTTCAATTTCAAAATATTATTTTCTGTAGATATGGAAATTGTCTTGTTGTTTGCCTCAAGAGCCGGTTTCTGGTAATAATATCTACTCCGTAAATACTGAAAATCTTACCTTTGGACTGGATGATGCCGAACTTGATCAACTGAAAGTCGAAGATAGCAATTGGTTGATAAAAGTTAAAGAGGTATTTCATCTATTTATTGTGATATAGTGAGTCCTATTTATTTCCCACGCAACATGGGAGCAGAAGATTTAAAGGAAGGTATTAAACAAAAATCAATTTGCTTACAAAGAGAGCATTTGTGCAACTAAGAATGTCTGGTAATAAAAGGAAGATAGAAAGTAGCTAGAGGGCATTAAAAGTTTCTTCCTCTGTGCGCACGTGTTTTTTTCTTTTGCATTTATGTTTATTGATGTATTGTAATGTGGATACTTGAACATTTGCTCCTTCTCTGCTTATCACTATGAGCCTGCTTATCACTAGGCATAATAAATAAGAAACTATGAGTAGCCGAATGTTTACACTATTTCATTGGTAGTTTTTGTTCTTAGATCCTGGACCATGGGATTTGGTGGAAGAAGGAGCTGCTCACTCTTTGGCCCTATTTACACTTGGCTATTGCCATGGACCCAAATTGCAACCTATCTATGAGCAAATACATTTCTATACCAAATGTTTCATGAGGAAATTGCCATAGATAGTCATTAATGGTTATCATCTATTCTTTTTCTCTTTCCTTGTTATCAAGATCTGGGATTGTTTGGTTCATAAATCCAGCTGATATATTCCTTATTAGATCTGGGATTGTTTGGATCATGAATCCAGCTGATATAGTTCTTATTGTTTTCACTTGGACAATTATATTCACTCTATTAGCCTTATTTATTTATTGATTCACAAAAATAAACAAGATACTGGCTTTTTCAGGCTGTAAATACGATACTTAGAAATCAATGGAAGCCCTGGAAGGTTCCTTGGACAGTGGAAACTATTTTACAGGTGCGACTCTTTTATTGAACTGGTTCAGCAATTTCTATGAAATCTAGCTGGCTGGGAATTACATTTTGATATAAAATATGGCAAAAGGTGGTATGAGAGTTCCCTCACTCTGAGGGCACCCTTCTTGGCCATCCATGATTATATGGATGGCTAAGATTAGAACCCACTTTGGTGGGGGTTCTAATGTCTACCATCCATGTGACCATGGATGATGGTAAAGATGTGGTGCCCTCAGAGTTAGGGCACCCTCAGACTAACTATTTCCTTTCTATTGGGGAACAAAATTGTTACTTCTGTGTTGCTTTCATTGCGCATTTTTATTTGGTGCATAATCCTTCAACTTGGTTGTTATATGATTTATCTTTGCTGCTTGTGGGATCTGTCCAGGTTATGTTTCTATGGGTTTCTTCCTTCTGGTTGGTTGGATCGTGGATCATCCCTTTTCTTGCTCATGTAGCTGGCTTCAGCAAGGGGACACTTACATACAGGGGGCAAGCTTTATACAGTCTCTTAACAGATATGGCTGAGGGCCTTGCTGGAATTGCAATCCTACACCGTTGCCTCTCGAGATTCCGACCTCTCCCTGCCCACTGGTTTAGCTGCAGCCTTAAAGGTCACTGGCTATTTGATGTTGTGGTTGCTTGCTTCATGTTCCCACTGGTCAATTGTCTCTCCCGGTTTAACATCAACTTATTCCCAGCCATGCCCACAACCCTAGTTGGAGCATCAGGTGTGGAGCAGTCCATCGTGGCTCGTGATCCTGTGGCCATGGTTCTGTATGCCATAGTAGTGTCAGTGTGTGCACCGGTGTGGGAGGAGATTTTGTTCAGAGGTTTTCTTCTTCCATCTTTGACGAGATACATGCCGGTTTGGTGCTCGATATTATTAAGCGCAGTTGCGTTTGCTTTGGCGCATTTCAACGTGCAGAGACTGCTGCCACTGGTATTCTTGGGCATGGTGATGGGTGCTGTATTTGCCCGCTCCAGGAACCTTTTGGCATCAATTGTATTGCACAGCCTTTGGAATGGGTTTGTCTTCTTAGATCTGATGAAATGATCATTCACGACTACCTTGGTTCTCTAGAATTAAACTTTGTTATTCTTCATGTTCTTTTTCCACTATTTTCACAAATAAATATAATGCAAATAATTTCTAACTTCTCCAAATATTTTTGTACTCCAATTGTCTCTTCTCTCACGCTCTTGTTATATACTCAACTCCCCCTTTCCCTTGCTAACGTGTAAAAAAAAACTTCCTCCCTGATTTAAAGTTAAACCTCACTTGTTTATACATGAATGCCGCCTACACCCCAAGATAGGCACACTCTAAGCATTCCACCTGATGGCCACCTCGACGACGAGGTTAGTGACAGCGGTGCTTCTCACGGCCGTGGTGATCACGACTCTCATCCCGCCCCGGCACAGGCCTAGATATCTGCCAAATGGGCACGGCCAAAAGTCCGCAACGAGCTGAGCGAAGCCGGGCACCTTTATGTGGGTGAACATTTTGTTGGAGAGGCCCGGCTGCCATGGCGAGGTGACGGTGACGTAGCAGGATAGGGTGGATTGTCGGTGTGTTGTGAACAAGGAAAGGAGGCCGTGCAAGTGGACCATATTCGATGACAAGAACAATGCATGGGATGAGAGTGGGGAGTCCATGGTATGGTATGTAATGGGGGATTGTGTGTATCAGGAGAACTTAAGAAAGGTCGGTGGTAGGGGTGTTAATTGAGCAAGTCAGCTCGTGAGCATTTGGCGTTCGGCTCGGTTCGACTCGACTCGACTCGGTTATAACTCGAATTCGACTCGAACTCGACTTGTAGCCCGACTCGCTCGATAAAATAATATAATAATATAGTTTTTATATTTTATATATAAATATATATA
>JAVDBV010048058.1:0-26749 GCA_032619315.1 Piper longum | reverse complement strand
CCCAACACGCCCGATAGACACACACCCGTTGGTTCCCTGACTGCACTCCAACCCGATGCATCACTTCAGTAGGTTGTTCCACCACACGAATAACACTGGTTATCCGCCTTGGACACGGGACTCGCTAGGGACAACCGTCAAACCCCATCTCCCGCATGTCTCACAAGCTAAGCCTGTAACAGATACCAACATTGTGGGGTTTGCATGTCCACAACGTGCAAGTAGTCAGGGGTGTGATTGCTTATGTATTTCTTTGTTCATTGATTGGAATAAAGGTTGGAATCAAGGTTCCGTAATAGGCCAGAGTCGCATCGGGTTTGGTTACTTGGTCGAGTTCGGTGGGATTTCGAGAAGTCGATATACCATGCGTCAGGTAGCGGTATCGGTGGTGTCGGGTGTGCTAGGTATTAACTTGGCGTAGCGGTACTCATGTTGCTAATTTATTGGTATCACGTGTGCTTGTGTTGATTGTGCAGAATTGATGTTTACCGGTAGCCGATAGCTTGTTGGGCGCACTAGGCAGTTCGGGTGCGGCTGACAGTTCAGTGGTGATATGTTGGTGTTGTTATTTTCAAGATCGCATTAATTATTTTCGTTGCGTACTTGAGGTTGGCTGATATTTTTAGGAGAGAAATAGCCGCACATGGTGTCTTTTAAGGCGAAAAATTATACCCTAAAGAAAGCCCTAGCCATATGAGGTGGTGCATTCACGGAACTTATATGACGCGTCCTTATCTATGTCCAAGTTATCGTAAGTATTGATGCTTCCTAATATGAAATGGCTTTTCCGATGCCCTTCTGCAGGTTCCTCACTTACTACTTTCTGGTGCTATGAACGAATTGTTGATCTTCTAGGTCGTGAAAGACATTATTTTGTTGCATGTTCACTTGGTTTACTGGTGTAACAACTTGTCTAATTGTTTGGAAAAAACCGACAGCCCATGTTCACTATTTGTTTTCCTACATGTGCATTTATTCTGGAGCTTGTCTTGCGTATTTGTACGGACCTTTTAAGACTGTGGAAAGCACAATTTCATTTCGAGCCATGGTTGTGGCTGGGTTTCCTATGGTTTGAGAATTTCTAGCTTGACCAACCTCAATTCACGGATCGTGTACAGATAATTCTGAAGATGTTCTTTCTTAATGCGAAAGTTGCAAGCTAGACGAGTGCTAAATGGGTAAAACGATCACCACATTTTAGTGAACAGAGCACCCATTACGGCAGTCATGCAAAGTATTTAAGCAGGATGCCTATTTATTCTACTATATTCCGCAGCGTACACATTTAGATCCTCAAACTGATTCCATATAATTAAGTGGAAGGCGCGGAATCGTCACGGATCTAAAGATTAGTATGGATCATAACAACACTGCAAGATGTGCCTTTATATTTTGAAGAACAGCAACTTTGACGGGCAGCTTGTCCTATGCTTATTTGCAGTAGTTCACTGTACAGTTTGTACTAAGCATGGCTCGGTAAATGATGTTGGCTGAAAAAAATCCCAGGAGAATGAAAGTGCCAGAAAATAACCTATTTATTTGGTTAACAAACATCCACCACCGAGAAAATTCGTGGTGGAACAGATATTGATGCATGTAAACTTCATTTTTTAACTTTTCCATGTTACTCACTAGAAGGTCATATTCATGTCCAATTCGGACAATGCAAAACAAAAAAAACCAAAAAAGAAAAAAGAAAAAAAAAAAGAAAAAGTAAATAATTAGACAACAGGAGAAGAAACAATACAAATGTTGTTTCGTGGACTTCCCAGTTAGCCAATAACCATATCGTCTGTATCAGATTTAGACGCAACTACAGCTTCCACTCTTTTCCATGTGAGCTCCCCCCGTTCTTGATGTTCATTTGCATTAGCCAATTTTTCTAGGTAATGAGTTTGACATGCCTCAAATAGTTCATTGTCCATCTCTAAGAACATCCTCCTTACATTGGCAGAAAGACCTTGAACAGCCTGGTTCCAATGGCCTTGCATGTTCTTCTCAAGAGATTCAAAAATGATTGGAAAAACCACCTGGCGATTTTGGGCGATGAGGCTGACAATGTGCTCGTTGTTCCAGAGGAATAAGGCCCTTTCTGCAACCTGTAATTGGAATATTAAGTTCATCAGCAATATAGAAGCAGGTAGGTTAAGTAATATAAAAAGGTCTTAAAAGGTGACAAAAAAAACGTTCCAAAGTCGGATCCACATTCTAAAATTGTAAGGGGCTTCCAGAACTAGAAACAGACACTTGCAGGCTGCAATTCAATATGAAAGCCTAATTTGGCAACTAAAGACCAATGTCACAATTTGATCTAACAATATAAAAATAAATGAACTGTACAAGTGAAATAGACCATATTCATAAGCAGTAAATAAACATAAACTTGCTCTCAACAAGAATTGGTAGTTGATACATCAAAGTGAGGTTGTTGAAGTTCCCACTCCATAGTTCAAAGTAAATTTACAAAATTTCACAAACAAATGTAATGGCTAAATATGTATATTGGATAATAACAGTAGAAATAGAGGTGTAAAAGCATAAGAACTGGCCAGTGCAGTTCATCAGCTCCAAACTTTTTCTAATTTAAGACCAATCAGATTAAAATTCAACAGCAATGTCATAACACAGATTCTACTTCCACAGTACACAATATACGCACAAACACAGAAAAGCAACATAACCGCATAAATGTACAAACCTGAAAATGCGAACTATTCAAGCATCGACCAATTTGTCTAAACAGCAGCACCATCACCTTCTGAAACTCCGCAGACTGCGTGGCCTCCAACACGTCTTCCAACTCCCCAAGAAACAAAACCTCCTTCTGACAATTGGTCACCGGCCAGTATTTCAGCAACCCCCTGATCACGATATCGGCCAATTTGCTGTCTTTCTCCACAAACTGCGTGATACAATAAGAAAGCTGCTGGTGATACACCGCAATAGCCTTCGGCTTGTGCAGCGGTATCAGAGCTCTCCCAAGGAACAGCTTGTGCTCCTCCTTCATCGGCAACGCGAAACCATTAATGATACTACCGAGTATCTCCAACAGCTCGCTGATCCCACTGTGCCGCTCCGTCTCGAAGATGAACCTGTAGAAGATGTTGTTGATAGCCTTGCGGATAAAGGGGCGGTGCACCATGAACTTGCCGTAAATCCGATGCAGAATCGTCTTCAAGTACTCCCTCTCCCTCGGGTCCTCGGAATCGAAGAGCTCCAACAGCTTGAGCACGAAGGAGTGGTCGATGTAGCGCTTGGCGACCTTGGTGTCCGTGTCGGGTGACACGACGTAGCGCAGGAGGAGCTCGTAGGCGATCTGGAGGTGAGGCCAGGCGGGGTCGAGGAAGGGGTCATCTTCTTCGGGGTCAGCGTTCTCGGCGCCGGTGTTCTCGTGGGACGCCGGCGGGAGGCACCGGAAAATGTTGACGGAGACCATCCGGACGAGCTGCTCCTGCAGCATCTCCCCCATCTTGCCCGACCCGGACTGGATGTAGTCGACGAGCTCCAGCAATGTCTGCCGCTTTCGCTCCTTCTCCCTCACTGACCTGAGCGTGTCGGAGAAGTCGAAGACGATGCAGCAAAGCTGCAGCTTTCGGAGGAACAGCGCCGGCCGCTCAGCCGCCGGAACCTCCCGGAAGGTGGGCAGGGCCTCGACGGCGGCGGGAGAAGTGGGCGCCAGGTCCGCCGCCGGTGCCGGAGCCGGCGCCGCGGCCGAGACGGCGGCGACGGAGGACGCGAGCGTGGTGCGGGAGGCGTGGTTGATCGTCGGCCCCGGGGGGGAGCGGCCGCCGCCGGCGGCGGCTTCGGAAGTGCCGTACGAGTACACCGCCGGATCGTCGGACTTGATTTTACGCTGGGCGCTTTTGATAATCTTATTCAACATCTATAATCTTTTTTTCGGCTTTCGCTCCACCAAAATTATGGAATAAACATCAAATATGATACACAAAAAACTACATCGCCGGAGAAGATCCGATCGTCTGATCCGTCATGGCCGGAGACGCGAAAAGATGGGATCTTTCTCGGCGAGGAGGAAGACGGGGGCGGTTTCTAGTTGGGAGGAGGATGGGGAAAGGGGACACAGAGAAAGAAAGATACCGGATTGGGTGGATAGAAGGGAGAGTGGAGGGGGCGGGGGACTGGGCGGCGGACGGCCGGAGGTTGCGGCGGCGGCGGGGAGGCCGGCGAGGGACGGCGAGATGGCAGCCGAGAGGCGATTGTCGAGGAGGAGATGGGAAGAGGTCAAAGTCGATGGTGTACGTGGGCCGATTGGTTTCGTGGGCTTACTTTTTGGGCCATTTTCAGAAGATAGCCCATGGATTTATTGGTCCATAATATAAGGAGATTTTATTGAGCCCATAATATAAATTAATTTAATTGTTATAAAAGGAGATTTTTCAAGATAATAATACTTGGAGAATGCTACCGAAAAAGCAGGATTTTTTTTGAGGTATCTTATGCAGGGCATCTGTTAGATTTGTTAGTTATTATTTTACATATATTAATTTGTTATTTTGTTGGGGATATATTTGTAATTTTTTTATCTAAGTAGAGATATTTTAGGCGTAAAGTAGGGTTTTTTTATCTTTCTCTTTTAAACAAAGTGTATACGTGAATGATTATTGATAAATTAATAAATTATTGGTTATGTTCCTTTTATCTAGGTTTTATTCCTTTATTTTTTTAGATCTAATTTTTCCTTCATTTGATTAGCTTTAGTTTTTCTTTCTTTTTTATTAAATTATTCATATTTGCTATAATCCCCTCTATTGATTTAGTGGAGATGCAAGTGATTAAACAAAGATGACTAATTTAATAGAAAAAAATGAAAAACTAAGTTTAATCAAAGAAAAGAAAACTAGATCTAAGAAAATAAAGGAATATAACCCGAATAAAAGGCACACAACCAATAATTCATTACTTCATCAATAATCATTCATATATAATATGTAGCTACATCTTTTTTACACGGGCTTCAGAAAGGCCGCCATCTTTCTTAGCTGCGGGGGAATTGGCGCAACTCGTCAGAGAAAGATAAAAAGTATTAATTTAATTATTGTTTAAAATATCTTTATGTGAATAAAAAAAATTACAAATATATTCAAAACAAAATAATAAACTAATATTGGCAAAATAATAACAAACAAATCTAACAGATGCCCTGCATCACCATCACCTCTTTATTTTACATGGTCTTGAAGCCACCAGAGCCTTACAGGGATAACTCATAGCTGATTGTTTTTACAGACTGGAATGGAATGGTTTCTAGATCGAAGAGACACCACTATGCCAAACTTTTTTATCACATAAAAGTTCTTTGTGAATCTTCTCATTATAGTTGTTAATTTCCCGTACTTTACTCACTATTTGGTATGTTCACCATCAAGACTTCAATGTGCTGTCGAAACTTCTCAATAAGGAGTTGAAACCCAGAATTAGTTTGCAACTCTTTTGATATTATTCTTATATATATCGTGCAATTGTAAACAGTTGTTTGTTATCTAAGGCTCTGAACTTATAATCAACCTATGAGCAAGTAGATGGCGTTCCTTATCGAGTAATGGTTAGGAGATCATTTGTTACAAGTCCTCCAATAATAGGTAGCTTGTGAGACAACTTTAACATAATAATGTCTTAATCGAAAATAAATTGTGCATCATCTCTAACTTTTTGAAGGATTATTATCGTTTCATGGGGTAATGTTCTGTTTTGTATTGCAAAGATTTATTCCAGTGATTTAGATTTGTTCATTGTGGCAATCCCACCAAAGAGGTACGATAAAATAGGTGATTTTTTATGGAACTTGGGAGATAATTTATCTTTGGTGCCTTTCAAATTTATATTATATATCTGTTTTTGGGTCAGCGATTTACCATAGTATTTGTCAGAGTAAACTTGTCGTAGTACTTATTTGATTGATTTATATTTTTTTAATTAGGAGTATTTAAAAATTTAATTGTAATAATTAAATTAATCTCCTTCAATAAAAATAAATAAACCTTTTCCTTAACCCTACTTTTGTATCGCATACTTGAAAGGTCGCACGACATGAAATGGAAAACTCATATCAAATGCTTTATATGTTATTGGCACATATTAACAATTAGACATTGCTTTTAAAAAAGAATAATTAGGCATCAAGTAGATGAAATATTTTGAACGCATCAAGCTTTTGATCTATGAAACACAAAAAAAGACATGTAGCCACACGATGAATTGTCAAAAGTTGTGTGTGAGTTGGGTGAGAGATTGAAGTAGCCATGGAGAAATTGATACATGTGAATGTAATCAAGCAAGTCTTTGTTCATACTCACCTTGTTTTCGTACTACTTAGTTTTAAGTTTAATTAGATTGCGGCTATATTATTGTGAATTTAGTTTGAGTGGTTTGAAAACTCTTTCTAAGTGTGTTTAAGCAGGATTTGGGTTTGATTCAATATGTTTTGACAGATCACCAAGTTCATACTTACTAATTATCTTGAAAATTTTAAGAAAAATAATAGCTTGAACTAGATCAAACAATTTGAAAAAATAATATACATCATGTGAAAAATTAATATACATCGTGTTTAATCAAGCTAAACATGTGATCAACTTTATAGTTACAAAATTTCCATCTAAACATTTAGACGTGCACTAACATAACAAGCGTTCATTATTTGCTCAGGAATTAATTTGATTTTATTATGATTATACCTCCGGTTGTCATATAGATAATATAAATGATATAAAAATTTTATAATAATTAATTTTATTAAAAATGGTTATATTTAATATATTTAATATAAAATATATAATATTAAATTAATTATTTTGTATAAAAATTAAATATAATTACATCCAAATAAAATCACAAAATAAAGCATGATTATCATGGGTGGCCCACTTACATGCTCTTCCGTGAAAAAAAAATTCCCATTGTTTTATGTGTTGAGATAACAAAACGGAGAAAAAATTGTGCACGTGGGTGGGTCAATTGAAGGTAGTTATACTCAATTTGGACCAAAACATATTGAAAAGTTTTAAATTTTTTAAAATTATGTTATGTATATAATAATAATAATTTTATTAAAATTAACCGTTTAAAATTTTTATATCATTTACACTTTTTTTATGCTAAATAACCAGAGATTGATATTTTTTTGAATAAAAAGAATATGAATCAATTTAAATTTTGAGATATTCTGGTTAAATACTTCCAAAACGCAAGGTTTTAAATTATCATTAGTTTAGAACCGGGGCATGTGAACCAAATCTCTTGATTTACTAACTCCAATTTATTATGCGAGCATTACCCAATCAAAGTGGGATAAGGAAGCCATGTGGTACTAATATAAATCGGGCAATTTGGCAAGCTTACGCAACCCGATATAAAACAAGCAGAGCCAAACTTTAATTTAAAAGAGCCGAGCTTTGGTATAAACGAGTCGAACTGAGCTTATCTAAAATTTATAATATTTGAGCTTTACTTGTGTTTGGCTCCCTTTGTTTCAAGCCGAACTTAATTTAAGTTCGAGCCGAATGAATATTTGTGCTTGATTTATACTCTATTTATATAGGATCAAAAAAAATTTTCCAACATTATATAAGTTCAACGTGGCTTCAATAATATTTACGAGCCGAGTCGAGCTAAATATTTTTTCGAGTTTAAACATATTGAGTTTGAGTTTCGAGCCAAACCGAGCCGAACACTCTTTAGCTCAAGCTTTATTCGTTCTTCAACGAGTTTATCTATTTCGAGCCAAATATTATCTTAAATACAAAATTAATGAGCGGCAGCTGAGCCGAGCCGAACACAAGCTCACTCATTTCCACCCCTACTTTGAAAGATTGCCGCGAGCATTGAATGAGTCTGTTGATGCTCTTTCTACCGACGAAGGGTTGAGGAACTGATTGGTGAAAAACTGCTGATCGCCGCAATATGCGTCTGAACGGTAACCTTGTATAATGTGGCATGCTGAATGATCCACTGTCAATAGTTCATCTCTTTTTTTTCATCAGTTCAGCTGTTCATCTCAACTTAATGAAAAAGCCACGATGTCTCCTCTTTGACAGGCTGAGCTCGACTCTTATTCCAAGGACAAGGAAGCATACAAACAGCTGATACGCAGGTACTAGTTACGTACATCCAGATCCAACATCCAATTCTTTTTAAGATGAACATCACACTGCTTGAAGTTGCCAGTGAATAAAGTCTCTACTCAGCAATTTTGGCTAATGAATAGTCGAAGATGTTGATGATATCAAGGCCAGTTTACACCGATTTAAAATGAACGGTAAACAGGTGTAAGTAAATCAATTTGATTCAATACTGTATTAGGGAAAATATAACAATAAGTAATATTTGATTCCAAGTTGTGCAATTGGAGGCCATAATAAGTTTTACCGAAAGAGGTATCCGGCATGTAATATATTATACACAAGTGGAACGTAAACAAGCTAAAAATCTCCCTGGCCATAGGAGATTCTTTTTTTTTTTTTTTTGAGCCGCATGAGACTTTGTTTTTGGGTTTTTTAGGACACATCACTTAAGACCTACCTTGTAAAAGTAAAAAAAATTAAAAATTAATTTTTTTTTAAAAAAAACATCCACACAAATGTAGAAGTCTAGAGAGGGCCCAATTAAAAAAGCGTGGCAGCGGGACCCATAGAAAAAAAAAAAAAAAAAAAAACCAAGCCAAATGTGGTGTGAGTGTTGGGGAGAGTGATCAGTTCCTGTCTCCAAACGTGTCTTCTCCTTGGCCTTAAAATGCCCAAGACAACACTTTTTCACGTAAAACCATATCCTCTCCACTTTCACAACAACAGTACTCCACACTGCCAACCTCTTGGCTTCGCTGCTGCGTCTTCCACACTCATCAATGGCGTTTGCCGTTGATGTCTCCCCCAGCTACGCCCCTGCCAAAACCCGTTTGTCCAGAGTCTCCCCTTTCTCTTCCTATCCCCGTACCCTTGCCTCCCCGGCTCCAGCCCATCAAGTCCTCCTCCGTCGGCCTCCTGGTTTCCGAGTCGTCTGCTCTGTTGCTCCCAGGTACATGTATACGTAAAATTTCTTTCATTTTTTTTTTTCTTAATGATGTCCTGTTTTTTCTTCTTCCTACCATGCACGTTTCTATCATTCTATGCATGCTGTCATCGTGTGTTTCTTACCAGCCAAGTACAGTCCCCTCCTACGCCGGTTCCCAGTGAAACTGTTGCTAAGCCAGAGTGCTATGGGGTGTTCTGCCTTACGTATGATCTGCAAGAGGTATGGCATTTCTCTGTTGCTTGTTTAATGTCGTTTTCAGCCTTGGAATTTGAAAGGCGTTTGATTAATTAAGAGGTACCGTTTCATGGTTGTTTTGTTGATGTGATCCTTTTTACGTGGAAAGGGAACCATTTCATGCATACCTTTGTATTAAAGAGTGACTGGTAGTAACTGAACTAGTAGGTGCTATGAATGAATGTGTTGGTACCCATGAAGAACTCGGAATACATTTATTCTGTTTAGTTCACTTCATAATCAAATGGAGATAAGTAATTCAAATTGGTAGTTATTTCTCCCCATTTTTGTCCTTGGCTCATGGGCACGAGCAAATTAATTGCTGATGACTTCCTTGAGAATAAGTTTACCTTCACCATGCATCTTCAAATGTATTATTCCCTTTCCTTCAATTTTGCACTTCTTGGAACAGTCCGCCATGACTCCCACTCAAATCAAGATCCGATTGAATGAGATTCAAAATTCCCACAGACGGCGCCAATTGTCAAGAAAAAACTTCGGGCCCCCAACGATGGGACTCGTAAGAAGCGTCACGGGATTGTTGGGGGCCCGAAGTTTTTCCTTGACATATTTTTCAACACAATGCTTCAGATTTTGGCTTGGGTTCCCTCCTCATTTGGGGGCCTCTTGGGGCACATTTCACTAATCACCTAATTTAAAGACCTAAAATAAAGGGAAGGGTACCCAAACCATGTATTAGATGATGATTAAATTTTGGTGGTAATAGCTGATCTTTAGATGTATTCATGCTTATTTCATATATAATTTCTTTTTTTTATTTGGGAAAACATATTGATATTGCGTTAATTGCTCTTCCATCTTTTCACTGTTATTGGAAACATTCCTGTAATTTATCAAGGAAGCAACGACAAAATCATGGAAAAGCTTGATCAACATTGCTGTTTCTGGTGCTGCTGGAATGATATCCAACCATCTACTGTTCAACGTAAGAAATCTCTATAAACTATGGATTGGCACGAAGAATTTTCTTCTTGGACTTCTTTTAAACATTGAATTTATGTTTTGATGTTTATCATTTATTCTAATTTGAATAAAAATGGGGTAATCTGTATTATTCTTTGTGAATCATGACCCAACCAATTTTGCAAATTACTTACCATGGCATCTACAATATATTGCCATCAAACAACAGCTTTTTATGTCTATGGCATGACTTGGAATTTTATTCTCTTTGCATCCAGTCTTTTTGGACATATCAAGTAAGTGTGAACAAATATTTGAGTATATTATATCTTTGCTTTTTCAGCTTGCCTCAGGTGAGGTTTTTGGGCCTGACCAACCAGTCGCATTGAAACTCTTAGGATCTGAACGATCAATCCAGGCTCTTGAAGGTAGGGTTTTTTTATCAAAAGAATGACAAACGAAATGCTGGTAGTCTTTTCAAGGGTCAATATGGAATACTTTGTGAAAGTTCTAAACTTAAAGGTAGCAAAAAGGGCAACTGATGTTGTATATTTGCTTCAATTGTAACTCTATTACCATTGCAGGAGTTGCTATGGAATTGGAAGATTCGTTATATCCTTTATTGAGGGAGGTCAGCATAGGGACAGATCCTTTTGAGGTGTTTCAAGATGCAGAGTGGGCTCTTCTAATTGGAGCAAAGCCCCGTGGCCCTGGAATGGAACGTGCTGGTTTGCTAGACATTAATGGACAGATATTTGCCGAGCAGGTTCTTAAGCTTTGGTATTGAAGCCCAGTAGTTTGTGTTTTCATAAGCATCATGATGATCACTTGTTTTATAAGATGCTTACAGGGGAAAGCACTTAATTCTGTTGCATCTCGCAATGTGAAAGTGATTGTTGTAGGGAACCCCTGCAATACAAAGTAAGAAGGACTTGTATAACACAAATTACGTGTTTTTTTAAGCTTCAATCTTTAACCAATTTTTTATGATGATCTGTCTCTTTTCAGTGCGTTAATATGCCTTAAAAATGCCCCCAACATCCCTGCAAAGAATTTCCATGCTTTGACTAGGTTGGATGAGAATAGGGCAAAATGCCAGGTATAAATTTTGAATGGGATCATACTTGCACAATTTGTTTGTAACCACACAAAAAACATTGTTTTGCACAGCTTGCTCTTAAAGCTGGTGTGTTCTATGACAAAGTATCAAATGTGACTATATGGGGAAATCACTCAACGACTCAGGTCTTGTGAATAGCTGATGTGCTACATTTTTTTTACTAATATGCCCATAAAAAGCGAGCTAAGATATCTTGTTTCGGGCAGGTTCCTGACTTCTTGAATGCCAAAATTGATGGTAGACCTGTGAAAGAAGTTATCACTGACAAAAAGTGGTTGGAGGAAGAATTCACAGAGAGAGTGCAGAAGGTGAAAACTCAGACTGAAATCTGATACCATTTTTCTCCAGTTGAGTCTCTTAAGTGAATCATTCTAATAGAGCTCTCATTTTCTTTTCCTATAAAAGCGTGGAGGCGTGTTAATCCAAAAATGGGGAAGGTCTTCGGCTGCGTCCACTGCCGTCTCAATTGTTGATGCAATAAAGTCTCTTGTTATTCCCACTCCAAAGGGTGACTGGTTTTCGTCAGGAGTAAGTTCTGATACATCTATACTCTCATTAGGCACGTCTTATTAATAGATTTTGTGTTAAAATATGCTGCAGATGATACTGAAATAATCATGGCGGACTACCTTCTTTTGCAGCATTATCTTGCCACTTCTTGTTTTGCTTAATTCAATTCTATATTGCAGGTGTATACTAATGGAAATCCCTATGGTATAGCAGAGGATATTGTGTTCAGCATGCCTTGCAGATCGCAGGTTGGTAACTTGAACATTCTCATTGTACAAATTAGTAGATGTTGAATTAATTACTTAACTTTGTGTCTATGTTCTAGGGAGATGGTGATTATGAGGTGGTACCTGATTTAATCATTGATGATTATCTCCGAGAACGTATTAAAAAGGTACACTTTCTTTCAAAAATCATGGATTAACATTGAATTTACTTTGAAGCTTGATCATATTTGTGTAATGCATCCAAACACAACTCAGTGTAAACTCTCAAATGCCAAGACGATTATTTTTATGTAAGTGCTATATTTACTTCATCTACTGATGGTTAACCTCGACCAGACTGAAGCAGAGTTGCTGGCAGAGAAACGTTGTGTAGCACACCTTACTGGAGAGGTATATGAAATAATCCACTTGGTTGATAGCCACAAATCATCTTTTAACTTTCGCATACCGGAAGTGATCACATGAACTCCATATACACCTGTATTGTATTAACGAGTGATGAATCTCTTTTCAGGGCAATGCATATTGTGATCTGCCGGAGGATACCATGCTACCCGGAGAACAATAGATTAGATTTAGTCGAGCTCAGTCTGATTTTCATCCACTCAAGCTGCTCAAAATAAAGATGTAGCTCGACCCTTTTCCTTGGTAATTTCTGTGCAAACTGTTCCAGACAGTTTATGTAAGTATGCTTGTATGATAAAATTGTTCCGACACTAGAAATTTTGTAAGTATGCTAGGTATGAAAGGAAATGGAATATTAAAGGTTTGGCATAAGTTCATATGTGATCGATTATTTTTCTAGTATGTTTTCCTTGTTTTTTGATAAACATTATCAGGTTTTATTGTAAAGTTGGCTTCAAAATAATAGAGAGATGATTAGCTATAGCAAGAAACATAGTGATTGGAAAATTTATGTGGGGAGATGTAGTATGTGATGTCGATTCTTGGCGAGGTAGAGCCAATGATCTCCCTACAATTGCACTTGGTGTAAGCTCAATGTTTCAATGGTTGAGGTTAGGCAGATGGATGCTGTTGAATTAAAAAAAAACCCAAGGTGGGTGAGGCGTGCACAAACTCGAAGAGTAGTTTGGGCGAGGAAAGCATGCTAGTCATTTGCAGATAAATACTTTTCAGCAAGCTCCAAGTAAGAATGTAATAAAGCTTCATAGCATAAATATTACCTGTTTATTTATTTGTTTGCATATAAATTACACTCTCTAACAAGATAGGTAAATTCAAGTTGAAAGTGGAGCTTTGCTAGTGATGCTACGTTTGCTCTGTTTTTTTTAAAGAAAAAATGGAAAGGCATGTGTTAAACGTTTAATGAAAAATGTTTGCGTGTTTGTGTTAAACGTTTAAAAAAAAGTGCTTAGATTGATTTTGTTCTTTTAATTTCACCAAGGAATATTAGACAAATATTTGGTTTGATTGTATTATATATTGTTATAGAAGGTAAAAAGAGATAATGTAACATTCATGTTAATTGTTTGCCTATACTTGATAAGTTAGTTGTAAGTTACCGCCAACATAATCTATATGCATACAAAGAAAGGTGGATGAGCTCCTGATCTTAATATATTAATTGGGCGTATTATGTATGATAGAAAGTATACGCCTCGTAGGCAACCTTCTTTTTCTATTTTTCAAGAACAGAGCTTTTATCGAGATAGCTTGAGTCTTTTTTTTTTTTTGCCATAACTTGTATTTTATTAAAGAAAAAATAGTTTAGATATAATTGTTCAGTTTTCATTAGTGTGGCACTTCACATCGAGTTGAATCGGGGTTGGCTAGGCCTGAGGCACCTTGCCGCGCAAGAACTCGTGGGAGTAAAGTATAAGTAAAAATTAGAGTCTTACAAGGAGAGAAAAAATTCTAAAGATTTTTACTTGATTCTTTAAGATTTAACTTGAATTTCAAAATCAACCATGGTGGCTTGATAACTATAAATTTATTAATTATCTTTGATTTTTATAAAGTATGCAAAAATAGTAAATTTTTTCTGTCTTTGAATTGATCCATATACTAATAATTTCAATTACAATTCCATAGTACGTCTCTTTTTTATCATCAAGTCTTCACAGCTAATGCATTTAGAATGTCAAAAAATGTGGAGTAGTAAATTTTGTCTCTAAAAAGACTTTAAAATTAATTTTGGGGTAACCGTTTTATGTTGGTTCAGAATAGACAAATACTGCCGTTTTATGTTGGTTCAGAATAGACAAATACTGGGCCAAGCCGATTGGTGTAAGCAGGCTTGTGATTCTCTCTGCTGCGAGGCAAATGGTTGGGTAAAGAAAGGGAATTCGGGGGAAGGAGGAGGACGAGTGACGACGTCTCCCTTGCGTATGCCGAGGCCATGGCGGAGGCCGGCGTCGAGGAAGCGGACGCGACGGCGGAGCTCGGCATAGGTGAGTCGACGTCCGGGTGGGGAAACTTGGACAGGACGAAGTTGGCCGCATTGAGTGTTGGGTTCCACTTCGTTGTTCATCGAGTTGGCCAAGCGGCTCTTGGGATAGTACTCATTGGGATTGACTCGTCGTTGCAGCGCAATTGAAGCTCGAGGATTTGATTAATTAGAGGATTAAGATTGGATTAGGGAGCGTTGAGGGTGTTATAGATTAGTGTTCTTAAATCTTATAGTTTGAAGAAGAATGCTGGGCTCTCCGCTGATAATGGAGGATTGCATTCCTGTTTTATGTGATGGAATGGACTATACAACAAGCGGATTGGGTCTGGTTGTTAATTAGTAGCTAATAGTTGAAATTCATGTGGATTTTAGTGAACTTTGATGTAGCTACAACATGAATATTCCGGTGAGGGTGTCGGGAACATCGCATACGTTACAAGGAATTAGAAAGAAGGTTGCCTACGAAGGGTGCCTACACCACTCACCACCGCTGCCGTCACCGCTTCCATCGCCACCCTCACCTGTCGCTCCCATCGTTATCAACATTAATTTCGATCTTGCCCAGTCTGTTTGGTAAGCTATTTGCTGCTGTTGAAAATATTGTTTTGATTCGTTGAAAATGGTTATGCCAAAATTGGATGAAAATATTGTTTTGATTGAAAATTTTTACACATGTTAGTCGATTCAATTCATAGTATATTGTTGCATATGTTTATATGAATTATATGCATGAGATCACGTGGATCTTTAGCTCAATTAGTAGAGTGCTTCGTAGTGGTGTAAAAAATCGTCTCCAAAGAGACGGTGGAAGATTCAACCAAGCTATATTTATGATTTAGTGAAACTATATTTGTGCTTCTGCTACTTCGTTGCTCAATGGAATTCTAACAAATGATGTTCTGGACTAGAGTTTTTTTAAAATCAAATTAATTTGTTGAATAAATATGCCCATGAACTGAAAGCATACATGCCATCATGTTTAATATACATGTATCAGATCAAAGTACATATATTCAAAGGGCCTGTGATACTGAATAAGGATTTTTTCTTACTTGTCCTCGTCAGAGTGTAGTGTCAAAATTTGACAATGAACCACATGCTCAATTCAATTTGAAATATAGGATACAACGAAAGAGTGGTTCTCACAAAACATTAGAGTGTACATCTAAATTTGATAGTAAATAAGAACATCATGCTTCAAATTTAGATGCACTGCTTCAAAATAGTGTGTTATACTTCCAAAGGTATCCTCAACACCAAGTTGTTCGAAATGATTTGTCTACCAAAAAAACTGCTCTTCTATTGTTCTGACTTTCCACATGTCGATTACCCTGTTGGTATAATGAGAAGCTATCAGTGAAAAGAGGACAAGACAACGGATTTTGTTAACCTTTCCACCGAGGCAAAGTACTAAGAAATTAATATTTTTGATAAAAAAAGGAAGCCATTGTTTAATAACAATTTTGGAACAGTATGTTTTTTACTGTAGAAATAAGGTGCTACAATAATACCAGTTTATTTATTTTTGATGCAACTCATGAATGGCTTGAGGAATCCTCTGCACTTTGAACACCCTAATCAATATAAAGTTTAGCAACTGAATCAAAAAATATCTGAAAAGGGATAATTGAACTTGACTATGATGAACTTACTGTGAGAAATGTCATAAAACTTGGGTGTGGATTGATATGATTGTTGGTGTTACCATGCATTGGCAAAGTAATTGAATTTTCTTGATAAAATAATTCCTGGAGTAAAATTGAGCTGAGTTAAAAAGTTCAACAAACACATAAATCAAGAAATCATATTTTGAACACCTTTTGATGGTCGTCAATATCCATTGGCAATTTCTTTTTGGCCTTCTCATTTTGCTTCATTCTTTTTTTCCTCCCTTTCTCCAAGCACCCCTTTATCCTTTGTCTTCCTTTATCTCCATTTTCTTCTTGAAACCTTTTACTCCAACATGTCATCATCCTCTTGATAGTCAATAGTTTTTCCTTTAGATATACAATTACTAACAGTCATGGATGGAATGCTTGCCCCAGTTTTATCATTGTTGAGAAAAATTTTCAAAATTAGAGATCAACAATAGTGAGCACAAGATATGAAAAAATTATGTATGAGAAATAAAATAAAACAAAACTACAAAAGAGCAGAGATTTAATGTGAAAACCCTCCTTCAATCGAGAGTCAAAAACCATGGGGCAACAACGAGCAATTCACTACTTCAACTAAAAATTACAGTCATCAAACATATAAAGATATATAAGAAGATAATTCACACACCCTATACTATTGAGATTATAAGATTTTATTTTCTTTCAATACTCCATAAGATTAAACTTGTGAATTATTTCCCTCTTATTTTATCTCTATATCTCTCCCTATCTTCTTTTGCTTGTATTTTCTTCTACTTGTCTTATTTTTTAAATGAGGCAAATAAAGCCTAATTTATAGAGAAGTTTTGATACCTTTCATCCTCAATAGAATAACTAACAGCCACCTCCGTTAATATTATGAAATTTCTTTAATATTTCAAGTGTGACAATGAGCTACATATCATTAATACAATTACATATATTAACAATCATGAGCCATTCTTTTTAGATTTTCAACATCTAACACCTTTGCCTCCAAAATTGATAGTGCCAATTTATGAGTCTCACCATCTTCTACAACATCCCTTCACATTTTCCAAAAAATTGAGTGCTAGTCATTGCCTTAATCATCTCTTCGCTAAGCCCCCTTGCATCCCACCAATCAATTGTAAATTTATCCTTTACATCTTTTGTCCATCTACGAAGAATACACGCAAATGGAGCTGTTGTCACACCTTCATTCTGAAACACAAAATATATATATGTCTACATAGATGTCCCCTAAGTTCCAATGTTCTACAAGTGCAATGTACATTTGAGTTCGTAGTATCAAACATAAAAGTTGAAAACTTCACCCCATTCAAGCCCCCAATCATGTATTCTTTCAAAGAACCATTCATACTCATATGTAATAAACGGAAATTACAAATATGAATATATTCATCCTGTACCATTTTGTATGCCGCATGTATGTGTGTATATACGGGCCAGCTGCGACAAAATTTGTGATGGCATGACCGGCTTCAAGATGCTACTTCTTGTTTTGCAATCAAGCAAGAATTCTTTATACCTCAAATCAGCTGTCAACAAGTCATATTGATACAAAAATTGCAATATATTTTGGCCTGAGTTGAGTTTACTTTTTATTTTCCTGTTTAAGCTCTCACTCCAATGTGTCGATTGCATACCTCAAAATATTTGAAGACCGTATACTAAAGCTCATTTCTCCTTCGTCAAATATATATCTTTCAACCATTGATTGCCATGTAAATCATATTTTGCCAACATGGCATTCCAAGTTATTTCAAACTCAACTTCCTCTTGATATTGATAAATAAACTGACTAAAATCTTTCTTGAATGGCTTCTTCCCGTCCACTACCAAGTTAAATACATGCTTTAATTTCTTACAAGCATTTTGATACATATGCCTCGCGCATATGCGATGACAAGTATTTGGCAGGACATTTTGTATTGCAGCATCCATGGCTATATCTTAATCAGTCAAAATTGTCCTCACAAATATAGAAAATAACCGTGTAAAGCTTGTGATGGTTTCATCATACAACAAAGCAGCACCAAAAGCAACTGTCTTCCTATGGTGATTAATACCAACAAACATACCAAAAGGCCTACCACACTTGTTGGTCTTGTATGTAGTGTCAAAGCACACCACATCACCGAAGAAATGGTAAATCCATAATAGCTTTTCCATCTGCCCAGAAAATGTTTGTTATTTTTTCTTCGTTATCTAATTGCATGGCAAATAATGAAAGATTGATCTTGTGCTTGCTTATCCTTCAAATATTTTATAATCACAACTGGCTCCCCTTTTTCCATATTTCTTTTTCGGTTCCTGTGAATAAAGTTCAAACGATCTTGTGGGAGAAATCCAAGGTTTTCTGAGCTTGACATGTATTGAAAAGTCAGCCTTGGTTGTATCCCCGCTTGTTCAGCCAAATCAATCACCCTACACCAAGCATTGCTCACTTTTCTGTGTGACCTACCATAGACCTTCATGTATCCCCCTTATAATATTCATAGCCGCTAAGCACCCTGTTCTTGTGACCTTATGAGGATTGTTTGATTCTTCCACTATTCCTTTCGTCGTTTTTTGCCCTTCGTTTGAACAACAAATAGTACGGTAAACAATTCCATTTTTCTCCTTGATCTGTATCTTCTAATAATAAATCCATGGGATAATGCATACCAGTTATAAAAGCTATATGCCTCGTCTTGTGAACGAAAGCGCATTCCTATATGTGGCTCAAGTGGATCCTCTTCTTTGTCATCCAGACTCTTTTGTAGACCTTGTTTGTCCAAAAGATATTCTTCATTTGTATTTGATGAGAATTCATATTGACGACACTATCTATCAAATACATCTGAGTATTTTCGTCATCAGCATCCTCATCAACAACATCACCATCATCTTCACTCTCAGACGACCTTCAAAATATAAGAATGTTAGATAACAAAAAAAAAAAAAAAGTGGATTGTGATCATTAAGGTAATATAACGTATATACATACATACCAATTATAATTTGACAAGCTATCACTTGAATAATCAACGTTGTCTATTTGGGCATTCTCCATGTCAACATCTTCTCCATTTCTATTTTCCACATTTATAAGCCCAGCATTCAATTTTCTAGATGAAATGGAAGCTTCTGGCCTCTGATCAGATAAAACCTTGATAAAAAACAATGTAATTTTAATATAAAACTCAAAATTAAAAATGAAAAACGAAAGGTAAATTCTACAGACACTTACAACTGCCCCCTCTTGTTCTTTCCTTGTGGCGCTAAAATCTTGTGTGATATTTTAAATTGTTAAATCAGTTGGAAGCATGCGATATTTAGTTTGCTCCATATTCTTAGCCTGCCATGTCAATATCTTCAAGTGCTCCACAATCTTAAATAAAATCTAGTCCAAGTGGGTAAGAAAGCAAAGATCTTTATGTAGATTTTTTTATGAACCCATTTCAAGGAGGACGTTCACATCTTTCACCTCTCACCTTATCATTTAGTGATTGAGTCTCAAGAAGTGATATCAATTGGAGATTCTTACTGGCTATCTAACGAAATGAGCATTCATCTTCATTCATATTTTCTAAACAAGATCGAAGTGTTCAGTTTCTATAACACTAACACGACAGACATCATTCAGAAGTATTAAAAAAAGTACCATCCGTGAGCAGTAACTTTCCTCTTTGAAGACCTCCTAAGAATAGGTGAAGGTGAAGTAGGGAGCTGTGTGAAAGCTGTGCTGTAGTGAAAATGAGTTCATCCAGTCCAAACAGAGGAAGAAAGGAAAGAGCATGCATGGAGAAGTGGAACAGTTGATAGCATTTGGATTGGGGGGCACAAAAGGGGCGTATATTGAGGGGGCTCATAAAATTTTTCCCCTGCCGCAATATACGAAACTCTAGACAATATATTATTTTTTTTATATTTAATTATTTTCAATTTATTCAGTTTTTTTCGTAAATCTAAACTGATTTAAAATATAATATGTTACAATTTTAAGTAAACAGATAAATCCTTCATCAAAAGTCTGCAACCAAGTAATGTATTCCGTAACTCCATGTTAATTTTGTGCCCCTTAAACTTGTGCAGCGAGCACAAGCAAGCTAAGGAATGTCCAAATGCACCTTGCCTTTCGAAGTAAAGGGTCGATCCGATATGCACAATATAAGACTTCCCTTCAGAGCCACAAGGAAATGAATTAAAATGAAATGAGACAAACTGATTACATATTGGAAGAATCCTTCAAACGGCCTGCCATGTTATAAAGTTTATTGCTCCAATGAACCTATACAAAAAATTAACGCCAGATGGAATATGAGAATGCATGTAATGAAATGAGCAGGTAAAGTTTGAACACATAAAAAATGAGCCTAAAAATCAAACCATTACCATACAGTGGCCTGAGGAAGCAGGTAAGGTTTCCAAACTTCGCTCCGCTTTATCCTCAACTGAACGAGGACTCACAGTAGACCATTCCCAGGTTCTAAGATAAAAATCTGTTAAGAATACCACATAAAAGATTTCAGAAAACCTAAAATAAGGAAAGTAAAAGACAAGCAAAATGGACCAATCAAGCAAAAATACAGATGTGTAAGACATGAATATTAGATAGGTGGCGACCATTACGACTCCCACCAGTAACAAAAACTTTTCTATGCACCACCACTTGCGCTGCATGCTGTACGTTTTTAAGGCAAAAAAAAAAGGAATTAGCAGCATGCTGAGTAGACACACAATAGTCGGCATGGACCGGTTTCGACTTTTAGTAACTTAGATCCAACGTTGTACCGGTCCGGAGGAGCTGAACTCAATGCAGGAAGTGCAAACCATTTATCGTAATCAGTTAAGAACTGCTCAAGATTCAAAGTTGAGCTGCCATTCACCTCCTCGGTCACCATAATTTAGTTACACCCTTCAAAAGATTAGAAAAAGGCTTAAACAGTCATTCACTTCAAACAAACAGATAACAAAAGCACAAGCATTTGAGACATTGACCGTGTAAAATACACAAACAATTGGATGTAGACAATGAGAATCATGCATGATATATCCACTATATAACAAATCATACATGGGAATCATGCATAGATGTAGACAATGACAATTCAGCGCAATTGGTACATCCACTATATCCTCGTTGTTTGAAGAACCTCAATCTCCTCCGCGTGAAAAAAGACCAATTGAACTGGGGTTCTTCAAACAAGGAGGAGTTGGCCAGGTGTACAATCAAATGATATTAAGCATGTTTCTCATTTCTTCTTGAGAACAAAGTGTGGTATTTTTTTTTTATGTAAAATATTGTTCAATTTCATACGTGACAATTCTACCAAGTTCTCCTCGTTAACGACACATAAACCATCACACTGATTTCATTTTCGATTTAGCAGGAGATTAGATCAGGGCAACATTTGATCAACGAACTAGGCGGAAATAAAATGAGAATAAGGTCTCCGGAGAAGATGGGATGGGGAATTGGGAAGTGTAAGGGCGATGATGGAAGCTGAGTTTAGGCAGATGGAGTTTTGGGGTGAGATAAGAGACCCAATTTGGGTCTTACGAAGGTCTTTTCATCGTCGTACTTGGCACATTACGCCCTCCCGATTCTCACGTAACAGAGTCAACGTTTTGGGAGACGAAATTGGTCCCCCTCCTCGAGAAGTAACAATTTTTGTAGTGTGCTTTGGATGAAAAACAAAAATATTTTTCGTGGAGTGGAAAAAGAAAAGAAAAACATTTTTGTAAGTGTACTTTGGAGAAAAAAATGTATTTCTACGCATTAAATTAAATCATTTACATTTCTCAGACAATATATTGGGATAATATAGATGATTTTTTGTAGGACACTTAAAACTTTAATTGAATAGGGTTTTTCTAGTATAAGCTTGATTGGCAGGAAAGAAACATATTTCTGTTGGGATGAGTATTCCCTACCACACGATATCGAAATCGAGTTACTCAAAAAACCAAATCAAATAGAACCGACATATTTTTGCTAGGTCGGTTCGGCAATCAAATAAATAAATTATATAATAAGTATCCAGTATCAACTCATGCTCTTATGTAAGTTAAATTTATAAGTACAGGTGCATGATAATGATAATTTTATAAAGGTTCGTCCTTTTTCTTACAAAAAAGTTTTAAATATATTTTGCAGATTTTTATTAAAAAGTTAGTTTAAGGCGACGATCAGAAATGGAACATTAATTAACAAACGTGTAACATATCAACTAAGGTTGAAACGAGCATGAGCGGATTATCTAGTGAACATCACTCTATTCATATGTTCCCTTTGTTTCCATATCAATAGGCTGATTTGAGTTGTGCTTATTGCAAACTGACATCAGGGTATGAAAAACTCTTTCTTATTGTTCAGTTTGGTTTGTATTTGGCTCATTAGTTTTGAATAGAACTTAACCAAGTCCTTTAATAGAGCTCCACTGAGTTCGTATCTCCTCTTACAATAATGAGTTTCAATCTACAATATAAAGCGATATTAAAAAAAATTAAGGTGATCGATATCTTATATACTTTATACGAGCTATAATTCTATTTTAAATATTTATTTAGCAAGTCCCATATAATATGGTCTAAAAGTATAGGAAGTTAGAGCATTGTTGTGTGAATCGTTGATCGAGTCTGATTCAGGTGATTCAAATCGTAAGAATTTGAGGTAAAAAATCATATCTAGATTGAATCTCTAGAATTGGTACTTAGAATCTCCCAATTCAAATCAAGTTTGATCTATTTACAAGCGATTTATAAATCACCATTCCTACCAGATTTTATATATTTTATTATTTGATAATTATCTAATAAGTAAAGATATAATCTATGTAAATATAAGAGAATTTAACTTATGACTTCTGATTACTTGTGTTTTCACCTTATCTATGATATTTATTACTTTAAAGTTTATAAAAATTGCTTAAAAATAATTTATTTTATAATCAAATATAATTTGACAAAAAAATTACTTCAATATTAAATTTTATTTTGATTTTATTATACTTGATAAAGCAATTTTCATACAAACCCATATGCAATCTTACTTCCATTTACAAATTCAAAATAAATTATGAATTGGTCATGATCAAAACCGATCCGATTCAATTTTTTAAAACATTGATTTAGTTACCAATTCCAATTTTTACAACATTGAGTTAGAGGAAATAAAAATATTTTTAAAATTAATTTTTATTACAATTATTTTAATATTTTCTTAAAATATGAGAACAATTAGTATAAAAAACTGTTAACATTCTTGTATCAACCAATTCATGTGAACCTTTAGCTTACAAAAAAAGTCAAATGATGAGGGTAATTTTGTCTTACTCGCAAAAAATACACCCGTGTGGCCTGAATTAATGGCTAAATTTTTATATTGCTGATATCTAGCCATTGCTGCTACTAAGCCTTCTGTAAAAATTTAAATTAATTTGAAAATTTTGAAGTACTTTAATTATTTATTTTTACATTTATCTATGTGGGTAAATTGGACATACTAAATTATTTTAAATAAAAACGATAGATCATATAAATTACATGAGTTGTGTAGCTCATGTATACAAAACTCTTTTTTTAATATAAATACTATTTCAATGATACCTAAGTTATCCATGCATATAAATAATACATATTTAAAAGAAACTTTTTGAGCTAAGCTAAATATTTTATCAAATTTTAATACATCAAATTCGAATTGTCAAACATTTTTTGTGCTCAAACTTTATTTAAAGTACATTAAGTTTAAGCTGAACATTTCTTGGATAGATCCAAGACAATGAGTCCAAGTTCAACAGAATTAATGAGCTAATGTCAACCGATATATGACAGTTGATTAACTGGCCACCCTCAATTTTACCACTTTTTGGCTTTTGCTGATTGAGCATCCAACTTCGAAGTCTAAAGTTTTCTTTCATTTTTTTTTTTTTTTGTAGAGACTAATATGTTCATTTTGTGCATGGTAAAATCTGACATCCACTTCAAATAATAAACGCCCACACGTACAAAAAAAAAAAAAGGCTTGGCAGCAAACTCGGCCGGTATATTAAAATAGGACTCGTTGACGGAGAGCAAGGGTAGGTACAACAAAGAGAAATAAAAATTTGCTTTGGTAAAAAACAAAATTAGATGAGCCGCAGTCTCATATCTTTCCGAGTCGTGTGACTTAAGCCCTTTTAAGTCAAAGTAAGTCATCTAAATTAATTAACTTCGTTACCCATTGGCTAACTAGTTAATTCAATAATCAGTGCGAAAAAAAAAAGAGATCTTGCAACAGGTAGGCTTGGTTTTGATCAAATTTTCAGAGAGAGATACAAGGTAGTCATGACCATCTCTCAAATAAAAATGTATTATATGTGATCTCAGAGCCTAATCAACATAAGAAGATTAGCTATTATGTAAGAACTAGCTATAATGCATTTTAAAAACTGTTGTCTTCTTATCGTGTCTACCAGGCTCTACGCCCATTGCCATTTCAACCAGCTGTTGTGGTCTTTAGTATTCTCTTAGTTAAACTGATTGATTTTGGTTATGATGGATTTTTTTTTTAATTAGTTGGTCATGATAATCCATATATACCAAAAAGGGCGGGCGGAATACGTGTTGTTCTTGACCTCCACCAGCTTATCTACTCTGGACACACTTTACATTTACAATTATTTGAAGGTTATATAGCTCTAAAGTTTCAAGGTGAGGCCGTCCTGCATCCCACCAAGATGTCTACCAAGGGTGATTAAGGTCAAGGTGGTACCACCAGATGGGCCCGAATAGATGGAAAGGTAGCATCCTAAAGGAACCACCCAGTTTCAGTTCAATTCTTATTAGCTCTCGTGATTCCCGTCAACCTTCCCTTTCTGTTTTCCGAAGCTTCCTTTAAAACTTTTGACGTGATCTAGATAAACTTGGGATTGTTAAGGAACTTCCCAAGTTGGAGTTCTGTACAGTACAGACACGGTGGGCGCGGGATTTAATTGACGAACACCGGCGACCATTCCAGGAGTCGAAGTTCATGGCGACGGAAGCCCTGGAACATGATGAATTTGAACTCTAAGACGTTGAGAAATGTTTGGTCAGGATAAGGCATGGGCGCCGAGGCTCTTTATTATTACCATTTGTTCATTTTTTTTAGTAAGAGACCCCGGAATAAAAGACGATATCTATTTAAAAATTGAAAGATAGAAAGAACATCGAAAAGAGTGAATTGATCCGGGCTTTTTTACTCTCTACAAATCAGTTGAGGAAGATCAGAGGTAATGATGGGTTTAGTTGATATAAAAAGAGAAGATGTAGACTGTATAAATCGTTTTAAATTATAAAGTTTCTTCAACCTGCTTTTTTAAAAAATATTTTTTATCAGAAATTTAGATATGGTAAAATTTTTAAAAAATATATTTGAGAGCCAGTAATTTTTTAGGAGGAGATCAATATTTTATCAACAAACCATCATTTATGATTTTTTATTTCTTTAGTATTAAGTTTAGAAAATAAAATATGAATTGAACGGTTTTATACCAATTGGGCGATACGGAAAACCAGTGGGCCGGCGGTCAACAACATTGTGATCATCATTCCTCCCAATACCTCACCCCACCGCCACATTTCATATACCATTCCATCCCATCTCCCTCAAATCAAACATGGCTCCAAGTCTCTTCTTGATCATCTCCATCTTTTCAATTTTCACCGGCCCAGAATTTGACTCCGGGTGGGATAAAAACTGGGCATTTGATTTTGGTTGCGTTGAATAGAACCTGTTTTCAGACTTTTAAGCAATTGGGATTGGTTTTGGTTTTCTCCTCTTTGGCTTTTTTTGTTGGTGCGCTTTTAAATTTGTAGCAGCAAATCCGAAATGCAAGTTGGCATTGCCCACCCTTTTCACCGCTTTATCCGATTCCTCGCCTTTTCATGAGCGCACCTCCTCCAGTCCACCTCCTCCTCCTTCTATTTGTTATCTGGCGACCAAGCGAGGCCCGGAGATGGGCTCCGCCCCGGCGATCGGCGGGGGAGCCGGCGGCGGCGGTGGGGGGTGGTGGGAGACGCGGCTCAAGTGGAGGTGGGCGCGCTGCTTTCTGTCGACTCCTTTCCTCTTTTTTGCATGCTCGTTCCTGGTTCTCGGTGTGTTCGCCGCCTTCTTTGCTTGGTTCGCCTTCTCCCCCTTCGCCCGCTCCCCCCTGCTCCCCGCTTCGTTGGGGTGCCGGGTTGATAGCGAGGGCTCTTGGTCGATCGGCGTCTTCTATGGTGATTCGCCCTTTGAGCTCAAGCCAATCGAGTTGGTAAGCATGCTTGGTGCTGGGTTCGGGTGGTTGTGTTGCTCTCTGTGTGTGTAAAAAAAAAGTTTTCTTTCTTATTTTTTCTTGTGTTGGTTTTTTGGCGGTGGTGCAGATGGGTTTTGGGGATGATAAGAGTGCGGCGTGGCCGGTGGCGAACCCGGTGGTCACTTGCGCTACTGCGTCTGATGCCGGCTTCCCCAGCAATTTCGTGGCCGACCCATTTCTGTTCCAAGATGTGAGTTTGCTGCACATGCACATGCTTTGCTTATTAGTTCGGTGTCTTCATCAACGTAGTAATTTTTCGGTTGCGTAAATTTTTTTTTCTTTTTTCGTGGGCAATAATTTATTACGGTTGACTGATTCAAAACTTTGACGTGCCTTCATCATTCCCTCCCCCC
>JAVDBV010048057.1:0-13511 GCA_032619315.1 Piper longum | reverse complement strand
AGCAGCGAAGCTTACCGGTGGCAGAATCGGCGCCCTATCGCGTCGCTAGGGGCGGCAGAATTTACTGAAATCGGGGCGATCCATCGTCACCGCGGCTGGAAGGTGGCCGAAGGTGGTCGGGGAGGAACTGTGACGGCATGGCGGGGCTGGTCGGTGTCAGTCGACGACAATTGACGATGACCAGAGGCGAACGGAGCTCGGTTGACAAACATAAACGGAATGATGGCTTCGGGCTACGATTCTGGGCAAAACTCGATAGCAGTGGCCAAAGGTCCTGGTCGGGGTTAGAGTTGGTACAGAAGTGAGCAGACCGACGGGGGTAGCTTGGCCACTGGCAGATTGCCATTGATGGATAGTCCATAGGAAAACACCCCAATCACAGCTCTGTTTTGGAGAAGTGAACGGAAGAAGAAGATGGCAATTTTGTAAATATAGGTTGACTCGACATGGTTCGAGTTAAAAAATAATATCAACTCATAATAAATATTTAAAAATAATTAATCTAATGGCGTACGAGCTAAGTGGCTAAAAAAATAAAATATTAAACAAATTGCAATAAATAATAAAATACGGTCATGATAAACGGTGAATAATTAATCGCCTTATTATAAGCGAGTAAATTAAATTGGAGGGTTATAAATGATAAATAAAATAATGATGTCACCTTTTCCATATTAAATTAATATTTGGTAAATAAAACAATTATTCTAATAACAATTTAGTAAGGTAGAAGAATGGGTTAATAAAATATATCGCGTACAAATCACGAAATAGCATAATTAAATAAGGAAAACTTTATTGAATTAAATAAATTACAAATAATTGATGTAGTGATATCCTTAAATTATGATGATACAAATAATAATAATTAATTCTTGTTCATAAATAAATTATTTAATGTGGCATATTATATATTGTCAAAATCTAATAGATATATTAATCATTTAGTTGCATGAACTTTCTACGTGAATAAAATTATACTTATGTATAATTTTATGTTCTCGTTTAGATTAGGATTGTGGTCACAGTTACAGCATTGCGTAAAGGCTAACTATGTCCGTATAATTATTTAAAATGTTTTATTACGTAAAGACTTAACTGGCCATAATTTCATAATGGACATGTCAGAATGGACCTGACAACCCATAAGCTCAGAATGGTAATGTCAAAATGGACCTGACAGGCCATAATCTCATAATGGACATGTCAGAATGGACCTAACAACCATAAATCTCAGAATAACCTGAGAAATATTGAATAGGGTTTTATTGACTTGTTTTATTTAATTATACGGCTTAGTGTTTTAATTACTAACACGGAATTGCCTCCGCAGGCTAGCAGCTGAAACTAAAGACTAGAGACGACTGGGTGGTTCTTCTACCAACTCAGGTGGCGAATGGATATTGACTGGACTTCCTTTTGATTTTCTTGTGTTATAAATATGGCTATGGGAAACGGTCTGAAACTGTGGGACGATTATGAGTCATTTCTATAAGTTAAACTTATTTGCTTTAATATAATTCATGTTCTTAAATGATATTTTGTTTTCGTCATTTAACATTAAGTAACACCCGGTCTAGTTAGGGCTGGTCAATTGGTTATATTTTTTAGTAACACCTGGCCTGTTAGGCCCACAATATTGTGAAATATTGCGGAAGAGTACTAATGGAAAAGAACGTCATCGACCCTACATCCTTACCAGCAACACCCATGCATGGAAGACTACTAATGGGAAAGAAATAAGAAGAGGGACGCAGCAATGATGAGGATGCCTGGGATGGAGAGGAGACAAGAAGGAGTGGACGGCTAGGGAAAGGGATTTTCCACAATCTCCACAACTATATACATACAACTCAGCGAGTCCCTCGATTAAATTCTCACACCCTACCATCCATTTGTGAATATTGGCTAAAGTTCGTCCTCCCTTTTCCTCCCATTCATCAGGCATCACCCCTTAAGGTTCGTCCTCCATTTTAATCCCACTCACCAAGTCGTCACCCACCCAAGACCGGGGGGTTTGGTCTTAGATCGAACCATAATCGGTCGACTAATGATAATAATAATTTTGATGACCAATCATATCGATTCACCCGTATTGATTCCACAAAATAGTATTTAGCACCAGTTTCTAGTCTTACAAAAATCATAATTCAAATAAAAAAAATTTCCCACGGTTTTTTTACAATAACTATTAAGACCGAGGGGGGTGTGTCACCCTCATTTCTTCCTTCGGATTGGCACTATCTTCCTCCTTCCTGGGGTATTTTTCCTTTCTTCTTCTTCTTAGTAATGCATGCATACATATTTATAAGTGATAATAAGCTTGTTAATCATGGAACTAAAGTCTCTAATCAACAAAAAAAGAAAAGAAGTAAACAAGAAATGAAACTCGAAGTTGTCTATAATGAACTATCGGAGTTTGGTCAAGTTGGGCGACCGTAGGAAGAAATTCGGCCGGCATGGGCAGCAATCAGAGTCCAATCCGGTTGGGAAGGAGCTCTGGAGGGTTGAGGGTACCAAATCGTGCATCTGATCGGAGTGGCGACGCTCGCCGGCGGCGGAATCGGCGACGCAAGTACGGGAGGTAAAATTGCCGAAACTGCTGTAATCGGGCGATTCCGGCGTCGCCGTGGCCGGGAGGTGGCCGGAGGTGGACAGGGAGGAACATTAACGGCATGGTGGAGCTTGTCGGCGGTGGTCGATGGTGGTCGACAACGATTGACGGCAGCCGGAGGCGAACGAAGCGCAGTCGAGGACCGTGAATGAAATGATGACTTTGGGCGATGATTTTGGGCATAACCGAGAGGTAGCGGCAAAAAGTCCTAGTCAGGATCAAAGTTGGATGGAGGTGACTTGATTGACAGTGGTGGCTTGACGTCGACAAACAGTGCGTCGGAAAACACTTGATTACTGCCCTGTTTGGAGAGAGTTGGGGAAGAAAAAGATGGCAGTTTCGTAAATATGGGTTGACTCGACACGGTTCGAGTCAAAATAATATTAATTAGTGATAAATCAATAAAAATAATTATTTTAATGGGTTATGAGTTAAGTGGCTAAATTAATAAATTAATATATGGAAGTCGCTACAAATAATAAAATACAGTCGTGATTGAATTAATAATTAATCGGCTTGTTAATAAAATACAGTTGTTACAAGCGGTTGAATTAAATCGAGGGGTTAATAAATTATAATTGTATAAAAATCGAACCTTTATTAAATTAAATAAATTAAAATAATTCTATTAAGAATATCCTTAAATTAGGATAATACAAATTAGTTCAAGAATATTCCAAAAATAGTAATTAAATTCTTGGTTATAAATTAATAATTATTTTATTAATTGTCAAGGGAGAATTATGATTTAGATAATTAACTTAAAATGTGAAGAATGACTTAAAGGAGTACGTCACATGAATAATCAATTATCTCAGTAGAATTATGGAAGATGAAATATTTAATATTGCATATCATTTAGTTGCATGTAGGTTCATGCAAATAAAATTATACTAATGTATAATATTATGCTTTCATTTAGATTAGGGTTAGCGGATCACAGTCGAACGAAATCATAAGTCAGGTACGTATAATAGGTAGAACGTCATATTTTCCTTGTTGGTAGCCTAAGTTGGCCTAAACCCAGATTCGACCACCATGCACCGAGTGCAACCGGGGTGAAGGAATTGACTTAGTCTGACACGGGGCCGTATTATGTATGTAAATTGTGTATTGCATCGAATTGTTTTGGAGTAGTGATAGCCGCCCTATAAAAAGGCTACGGCCGGGGTGAGCGAGGCACAGCGATTCCTCCATCGCATTGGAGTGCAGTGATAGCCTCCCGATAAAAAGGCTATGGCCAGGGTGTGCAAGGCACTGGCACTAGAATTTGTAGTGAGAGCTTCCCCACAAACGGGGCGTAGCAATCACCTAAGTGCAGTAATAGTCTCCCCATAAAAAGGCTACGACCGGGGTGTGTAAGGCACTGGCACTGGAGTACAGAGATAGCCTCCCAATAAAAAGGCTACGACCGGGGTGTGTAAGGTACTGGCACTGGAGTGCAGTGATAGCCTCCCCATAAAAAGGCTACGACCGGGGTGTGCAAGGCACTGGCACTAGAATTGGTAGTGAGAGCTTCCCCACAAACGGGGTGTAGCAATCACCAGAGTGCAGTGATAGCCTCCCCACAAAAAGGCTATGGCCGGGGTGTGCGGATCACTATGGATACCTCCTCCGCATTGTTTTGGAATATAGCGGTATCGCTCCACCGCATATTAAAATGAACATAGGGAACTAGTGGAATGTACTTGACTTTTTTATTTATTATACTACTTAGTGTTGTAATCACTAACGCGGAATTGCCTCCAAAGGTATGCAGATACGAAATTAGGTATGGGAAGGCCATTGACAACCAGAGCATGGAGCAAGATAAATATGGGGACTCCCTTTTAATTTTTATTGAGAAATAAGTGTGGCTACTAGGAAACGATCCGAGACTGTGGGAACCAATTTTTATACATCGTTGTTTATTTGTTGCAATTCAGCAACTTAGTAGTTTGTTCAAGTAACACCTAACCATCTAGGCCCACACTATTGTGAAAAATGGCAGGTCGTTACATAGCATCCCAAACGGAATAGGTGTTATGAAACTCTCGGCAATTGCCACTCTTGGCAGTAACTAGCCCCACTCTTTGGAAAGAGTACATAACCTTAGACCTCACAAACCTCCATATAATTCCTAGCCCAGAGCATAAGGGCTGAGTACTCTCCGGTAGCCGCCTTGAGTCCCATTTGATACCACAAGTCCAAACATGCGCTATGCACAATTATTCTACTCCTCGCCTCTCCATGTGTAAGGAAGCTTAAGATGTAGAGATGTTAGGATTCCTCGGTAATGGAACAACCCTCTCACTATTCTAAATCCCGCTGTGATCTATGTATGAGCTTGCTCACGGTATACACGAGGTTAAATTCACCAATTCTCTCCTCAATGAAAACTCGATAACAACTATATATAGGGCTGGGAAGGGAATCATATAAATAGGGCCGAAGGCAACTTGAGGTGGTGTTAACAAGTTTGAAAATAACACGAAGGATCTCATCATCGAGGGTTATTAATTACGAAAGTAAAATGCTTTTAGATGGCTCGTGTTAAGTGGGCTCCGATATAACAACCACTTAACATGTCCTACGATTTGAAAATCAAATCTATAATAGAGTAAGCGATAAATTTTAGAATAGTCCTAACAAACATGTGGTCTAAGCTCTAAGCGCATCCGCACATCTACAACATGCATGGGCTCTAGAGCCAACATCAGAACCCACTCCTAAGCAAAAGACTAACATCTCATTCAACAATAAATGAATAACAACTAAAGTCATATGAAAATAAATAAGTGAATAAAAATTAAATAAACTATTAAATAATAAATAATTAAATTAATAAACTCATTCAGCAATAAATGAATAAAAATAAATAAATTATACATTAATCAACAAATAATAATAATAAAAATTACACTACATGATTTTGCGACTAAATTCGAGTAGATATTAATACATATGTGAGTAAGTAAAAAAAATAAATAAAATAAATAAATAATTCATTATATAGTTAAATGAATAAATAGATAATACTAATTAATCATAAATAATAACAATTAAATTATCAAATATATGAACACATCTGAATAAAAGTAAATAATATGTGTGTGAGAAAATAATTAAATAAATAAATAAACAATTAAATAATTAAATAAGATTTGATAAACATGAATGAAATTAATATTAGTAAGTAAATATATTATCAATAATAATAAATAATTATATAAACATTAATCACATATGACAATTATTTAAATATTAAGAAATAAACAATGATGAATAAATGAATAAAATAAATAAACAAATAAAGAAGGGTAACTAAGATTCACCAACTTGTTCTTTATTTCGATTTTACACTTTTCAACAAAAGACAATATTTACTCAAAATTATACTTGAATATGCTCATAATATAGATTTTGTCCATATTATCAGAAAATTTTATTTATTAACAAAATTGATAGAGAAAATGATGCCAGGTCATGAAAATTGTGTATGAATAGTAATCAAATAATTACTCTATTTGATAGTTATCATGGGCGAACTTGTCAAACCACATACAAGATATAAGATGAATAAGTTCACCGAAATAGATCATTTAAGAGTAAGGTAAGAAATAAAAATAGTGCACACAAATTTTTTAAGAGGCTCTGAACTCGTAATCCCTTTTACACCATTGTATTCACTATGGCCAACCTTTGATTGTTACAAACCTAAGTGTTACACACACTTGTCCTTCACCAAGTTCAACCCAAGTACTTCACAAGCCACACTTGTCTTTCACCACACTCAACCTCGAGTTGGTTTCACAAGTCACACACTTGTCGTTCATCCCTCAGCCTCCAGCTTGACCTCACAAGCCAAACCTAACCCTTATACTTACAACAATTATAAGCCACTACACACCCGGACTATAACAACCACTAGTGTTGCACAATACTCTAAAATCACACCCGATCTTGTTTACAAACAACTTCTCACAAGATCAACAAGATCTTTTACAAACTTCATTCAAGAGTTACAATATAGTCACCACTATGAGACAATCTCTTGAAGCCCTAAGGCTGATGAAGTAATTTTCATCCGAAGCTTGCTTACACCTAATGAAGCTCTTGGCCTTATTACAAATTTTTACCACATTGGAATAGTTTAATCTCTCTTGAATATACAGATTATACTGTGGGCAACATTTTTCTGTATGCACCAAGGTCCTTATATAGAGACACAAGTCCATAGCATTGTGCACCATCCAACCACTTGAGTATTAATGCTGATAAGGCTCCTCCAAACTCCAACATTAATTTCCCACTCAAGTTCAAATTAAAACTTCTTCAAAGCTTTAGGCTCCACATGGGCACTCTAGTCTTCAAGGTTCCATCAATGTTGTAGCTCATATCAAAGTCCAAATCGGAGACATGAAGACCAAGACCAACTTCATAGTCCAATGACTTCATGTACAAGTTCAAATCTAATTCAAAATGTCACCGTATTCTGAATTAATCCAATCATAATGTTACATTGAATTAAGTTGCTCTAATTGAACTGAATCACATCTTAGAGCACAGTTCACGTAAACAACATGAATTAGGTTTCATCAAAAATCATCATAAAAATCGGAACTTAACAAGTTAAACAAGTCCAAGACTTAATACTTAGAGGTGGGTGGAAGGTTCTTGGTTGTAGGATGTTAAGTATTTAAAATATATAATATTTACCCATGTTTTTAATGTGATTTTGTAAATCCCAGGTATAAATAGTAATAATTAGGTGATATATCTCGTTATATTCTAGTTAATTAATATTTTATGACATATGTTTAATTTTGGATTTTAATGCAGAAAACCATTGAAAACATAGAAGCTTTGAAATTGTTCACCCTTAATGGCTACAATTTATGGTGTTGACAAAGTTTGATGAGAGATTTGAGTAGGTCGAAGAGTTGGAGATTTGAGTGGACATCATAATTAATTAGACAATGTCGATTTGTGAACAACCTCTTTGAATTCATGTATCTAATGGCCATCTCATCTTCTATATAAAAGGGTGTCCATTTGTTGCTTGACAGATCTCAACTTTTGGTTCAGAAATAGTTCTAGTCATTGTAATTATTTTCCTTTCATAATGAAAATTAGTTTCTTCTTTATAGTGTTTTCTTTTATTATGGAGTAATCCTTAATTTCGTTCTAGAAAAAAATAGAACTTAATATGGTTTAATTGAATTCATTTCAATCTCTTACTTATTTATTCAATTGGATTGTTTAAATTATCATGATTTTAATGCTAAGAATAGACTGATAAACTATTTCTTATTCATGAGATTTAATTAGATTTCAGGAGATATTAATTAGATTAGTCATTGATAATTCATCATACGACAAGTCTTTTGACTTGGAGGAGTCTAATCATGATGATCTTGGAGGCATGTCCATGGACCTATCCATATTCGTGAGTCACCCGATCTCCTATATAGAATTTTATTACCCATCGTGACTCAGACAGACATACTTACATTACTACAGATAGAGTCATGATGGCAAACTATGTGAGGATGAGATACCTCCCAGTTAGAGTCCTCGAGCAATGTGACCAGTTTTCCACGAGAGATCCAGTCTCTTTTCATATGACCAGAAATGTCCGACAGAGCCAAGCCTCTACCCAAGTATGTTCACGCTCACCTTTTTAGATATATAAGTCTTGCTATCTATTTTTCCATATGGTTGAGATGAGTATCCATTGACCAGCTCACATGCTACATAACAGATGCAGACTCCACAAGTCCATGAAGAGTATGTTTTCATACTCTTTGAGACACGCTATACATGTACAGGTGTTCTCACCTCCATTCCATCACAGAGAGCCCTCTTCAGCAGTAAGTGGTCATATAGATAGTTACGAGAGCTATAGCACGCAGTAGAGTCATAGCAGTTTTCCTTGTTCCATTATGGAATAGAGTGAGATAACTGACTTAGAACTTAGTTAGCTAAGGCCTAGTTTAGTTCCTCTTACAGGGACACCTGAGTGTTTGACTTAGACTGGCGACAGTGAGCCATATAGTTCATTAGCATATACCTTTATTTGATAATAGAGTCCACCGTATGCAGAACTCGCAGCGCTCCTTAGTATAGCTGTAGGATCTAGAGTAGAGTGCCTTGAGTGTACACCTAGTTGGCCTGCATTGATGAGGATCGGGGAGATATGGGTAGATGTTAGGTCATATGCATTGCACTGATATAGTTTTTCCTAATGTAGTTCAAACTTGTACCCTGTAGTACTCTATAGTACCTGCTCCACTACCCAGTAGACCCTTAGGGGTGAGCTTAGATTTTCATGAAGGTGTCATTATATTTCAGTCCTCATAGTATGTAGTGACCCTAGCAGTTAGTCTAGTGAGATGACTCAAGCATGCAGGGCCAGTCTAGGGAGATGATTTGAGCATGCATGGTTAGTCTAATGAGACGATTTGAGCATCTAGGGTCAGTGCAGACAGATGATTCTAGCATATATGGCATGTTTTATCAGATGATTCGAGCACGTGGAATCTATATAGCCAGATTAGTACAGAGCTCGTGAACTTTGCCAGCATTCAGAGATCTAACTTCAAGTTGGTACGCTTGGACAGTGTGTAGCTAGCTTTCGAGGGAGAGCTACCACTCTGTCAGTAGGATGGCATCTTCAGTTGAGTCCTTCAATCGCAGTTGATGTAAGAAATTCTGAGGACGGAATTTTTATAAGGAAGAGAGGTTGTAAAACCCTATTTTCAAATTAGGGTATTACCCGATTTGAGTTTTGCCCTATTTGGGTCAGTATCGAGTTGGTTTGAGCGAGATTGAGCCAAACTAGTTTCAGATTATGATCATGGGCCCAGATGGCCGTATGAGCATGTTATAGTGGCTGATTATGCCAGACATGTAGATAATAAGATCACGAGTTATCAGTGTATACTCAGGTATACGGATTTGTTTGTATGTGTTAGACAGGATTTTAGGCCTAGATTTTAGCCGTTACGGTGTTTAGTATCCATTGGGATTTTTTTTCTGGGTATTTCATTTACATGAAGCATAAGAATTTTAGATCACTCGATTTATGCCCCTATTGGCCCAGTTGATTGAGTTCAGGGTTCGATGCATGCGAGCCGATACTTATTTAAATATGTTTGATTACCGCCTAATGTGAGGCAATTCTGAAGTTTCGTATATTTTCATGGGTAATAAAATACCCATTTACCAGTTTATACTAGTTATTTTTCGGACCAGTAACACTCGTTACTGATGTTTTTCATATTATATATGTAAGTATTGCAATCCTAAGTCGACTTTGATAGGAGGACAGATAAATACTATATGTTTGAGCTCATCACAATTTTTTTTTTTTTTACTTTAATTTATATTTGATATATTTTGACGAATATTTAAAAATGTTTTCCATTCTCATGATGCTAAACGGGTTCTTTCAATCTATTTTATCAATCGAATCTTACTTACTAACAATTGTAAACATGACTTGACTTGATTATAATATTTCTGATTCGTTTCTTAGCTGAACCGAAATCGTGGTATTACAAAAAGTTTAAACCCAAACTTATAAGAAACTTGTTAAACATAAAAAGCTGATAAACTTGACTTTCAGTATAAGATAAACATAGCATCAATATTTAAAATAAACATGCAAAGTCAACGGAGACAAATCCTCACCTTGATACCCATTCTTATGATCATGTTTCCTTCCCCCTTATTCTCCCTCCTCTTCCTAGAACAGACTTGAACATAGTCTCCGTGGAATGGTGGGCATGGCAGAGATGGGTTCGACCACAACATCGTTCTGCTTGGTGCTCATGCGTACGTAATGGTTCGACGTCGGAAAGAACCAAATTGACCATCAACCCCCCGACCCGAGCGTGCCTGCCGGTCATTGGGATGCAATTGGGATGCAATCTCCCTTGATGTTGACTGAAATCATCACATGGAAGAGTCGTATAAATTGTTGCATATCCCATCCTCGCATATCCATCGCCCAACGATTGTTTTATTATTGTATTAGCCACTCTCTGCTTATCCTTGCCTCGATAAAAGTTGTAACAATATGAACCTGGTCCATGACTCTCACAAGTGCTTGTGTGTGGCTTGGCTCGACCAAAATGTGTGATATATAATTTGGACAAACATTTGCTTCCTAACCAATTTATGGCATCTGCAAAGATGAATCAACAAAATAAAATATATCTCAAGTGGTTGACAGGTGAAAATTTACATTGCATTCAGTCAGCATGCTGACTCCAAAACTGTTTTTTTATCATCATTTTTTTTCCTTTTTTTTACATGTTTTCCTTCTTTTATTTTTGCTTCTTCTTTCCTTTTTTTTTATATAAATCTTCCTTTCAAATAACTCCTCCTTGATCATGATATGACAACTAACAAGCGTCTTGCTCTTGTGGAACGATTTTTTCGCTCGTCAACCTTCTTTCATCGTGTTTCGAAGGTCAGGATGATAATTGTAAGAAGGGCAAATTCTTTTTGACTATCATTCGTGGCTTCCTAAAATTTTCTTTTGGGACATCAAGCTTCTTTTGTGACATGCTTGCTTGGTGCCATTTTTTCCTTTACAGTATGGAAGGGACCCTGTTCTTTTCAGACGCCTCTTGCCATTTGTAGAACTTGTTTTGTCACTTTTAGTAGCATTAATCTTAATTGAAGCGAGACATCACCTCAAATGTCATCTCGAGAAGTAAACTTAGTGTCTTTGGTAAAACAAAGAAATGGAGGCGAGTAGTTGACCGGTGGCTTGCATCAAGCTCCTCTTGCTCAAGTATTTTCATAAAGTCTTCGACAATGGCAATTGTGATGAGATACCTAAAACTTTCGCTAGGTAGTTGACATTCAATTATGAATGAATTATTGGTAAAGAATATACTTGAGATTCGAGTAACAAGTTCTAAATAAGAATAATGATCAATTGCAACAAGTCCGTCCTTCCTCTAGTATAATGTCACTTTCTTGTATTACAATCTTCCGGCCAAAGTTGAACAAGACGACTCCTTTTTCTTCTATGAATCAACCTCCTTCAGAAACACTATTCACATTAAGCAATAAACTAAAAAGTTGATGAGCGTTCTATTGCATGTATCAGTCCATCTATCGGTCATCGTAGTACAACCTGGATCCATCCATATATCGTTGATTTCACAAATAAAGTTTTGTACCACTTCATAGTGTATTCTTAACAAATATCTTCTAAGATCATAAATAGTAGGCCCTTTCTCTATCGTGGATCAATACCTACAACAACCAACATTCTTTGAAAAAATGGTGAATTGACAACATTAAAGGGAACATTTGCATCATAAATCCATTTAGCTATTGCCATATCGACTTTCATTCCGTTGTTTTCAAAATACTCTTTATTGATGATGAGCTTCAGGGGTAGTCCTTTTAGCAAAATACTCCACAATGCCACTTAGATTACTCTTCCCCTTTGACAAAAGGGGCTTATAAACTTTCACTTTTTTTTGTTCATGACCTTATTGTGAAACATCCCTTACATCTTCACTTTCTTCTATAATTTCTGGGCTATAATCAAGTGGCCCTTCTTCAAGCACACTTTGGGTTTCTCCATTTCTTTTCAGTATGCTCTTGGAGGGTCCTAAGTGTAAAACCCAGGCTATTGACCGGTGGTTTAGTTGTGGTTCGCGGCATGAACCAATTCAAATAATGTGTTAGCCAATCCAGTCCAACCACTCATGTACTATGAGGAACATATTATGTGTGCTCGTGTCTAGGCATGGCATTCGTTGCAGCCATTGTCAGATACATTTGACTGAGCATAGTGAGCAACTACATACGCCCGTGCATTATAGTTTCATGGAGTGAGGCTCAAATGTTATATGATTATTTAGCATATTCCGTTTCAGGTGTCACATTGGCTTACATGTTATTGTTCAGAGGTTTACGTTGTTTTAGTAGTTTAGTGGCTTAAGGCCGAATTTCTCATGTGTCACGTGCTTAGATTAGTCCTATATTTGAGTGTTAGATGCATGTCATTTAAAATTTTAGTTGCATGCTATTTATTAGGTACCTAATGAACCTATTTGCCTAGATTTTTGGGGTTCTCTGAGAACCTATTATACCATATATTATGCCTTGTATGATGTCTATTTTTGTCCATTTAATTTTGCCCCAAACCCATGGGCAAAAGCCCATTTATTTCATTTATTTCGGCCCCAGAGTCACAGTGATCAAACCAGAGCCACCACATTAACATATGAAATATAAAGAAAATGAACAGAAATTAGGGTCATAGCATCCACATGCCAACGTCTGGTGTGGTGACCCAGTGACCCAGACCCCTTTTTTTTTTAAATCCTAGACCCAACTCCCATCCATGTATATAAAAGAATTGTTATACCTTCTATTCTTCCCAACCCCTCTCTAGTATCTTCCACACCCTTGGAGGATCGTAGCATCCACTTGCCAACGTCTGGTGCGGTGACCCAAACACCTATTTTTTAAAATCCTAGACCCAACTCCCATCCAGTCTATAAAAGAATTGTTATGCCTCCTATTCTTCCCAAACCCTCTCCACCATCTTAGCCTCCAATTAGTTAAATGACGAGCAAGCCGAATTTAACTCGTGCTCGAACTTGACTCGAATAGTTTGAAGTTCATTCAAACTCGGCTCGAGATTGTACGAGTTTTCCATATATACGCTCGACTACAAAGTCAGAGCTCAATTAGAAAGCTTGAAACTGGTTCGACTATAAAGACAAAAATATCTCATTTAAAATATGAGAACCCACGACCTTTAAGCGATTAATGTAAAGACTTATCATCTAAGTTATCACACTATGTTGTTGTTATATTGTATCTAAATAAATATAACTAGTTATAATTAAACTTCTTAATATATATATATATATATTAA
>JAVDBV010048056.1:0-34393 GCA_032619315.1 Piper longum | reverse complement strand
GGGGTATTTTATCTAAGATGGCTTATTAGCACCCGTAATTAACTCTTGTGGTAATCTCATTACTAACATAATTTGTGTTGCTGTCCGCTGTATCTTTCTCCCTTCTGTTCTTTTTCTTCTCTTTATATTATACAACTTATACAACACAGTCCAAGTAATAACATCCAATTCTATCTTGTGAGCTCGGATTAACATAGACTAATAGGGAAATGTTAATAATTTACGAAATATAAGATCAGTACCAGTAGGTACAATATCATTGCTTTTGGTGCTCCATTAATTGTCATAAAATGGTTCGTAGTGCCCTGTTAAGCAGCAATGAATAAGTTGAGTTGATTTTATGCATCTTTTGATCAATTCTTTTGCGGAATTTAATTGGAAATGAATTTGAATTTTTCTATTGCTGTATGGTATTTGTCATATGTGGGAGTGTTAGCATATAGAATTTTGTACATTTACTTCTAATTTGATCTAATGGTGTTTTTATAGATTTTCTAACAGTGCTGATTTTACTTCAATATTGTGTGTTGCATTCTGATACTAATTACTTAAGAACTCCATTGGTATTGGTGCAGGTAGCTGCGTGGAAGGATGATGACGGAGACTGGTATGAGACTGGCTTGCATATATTTTGTAAGTGCCCCCACCCCACTTTATTGAGTTATTTGTAGTTATAAAATCAGAAATGCCTGGTTTTGACCTAAATGATGAGAGGGGATACATCTTCTTGCTTATAAATTCTGTGTACACTTGATTTGGCAAAATCTCTGGTATCTCATTTAAATTATACATGGAGCTCTGCAACCTTATTCTGACATTATGGGAAAACAATTTCAGTTTCTTTGTATGTGCAGGATATATTGCTGGTCTTTTCCATTTAAATATACTAAGTCATGTTCTCTTTTCCTGAAGTTGGAGCTTATCCAAACATACAGAATTTGTTTGGGGAACTTGGTATCAATGACCGGCTACAGTGGAAGGAACACTCTATGATCTTTGCATTGCCAGACAAGCCAGGAGAATTCAGTCGTTTTGACTTTCCTGAACTTCTTCCGGCCCCTTTTAATGGTCAACAATCAATAATCTTAACATTTTTGAATTTATCTAGTTAAAATTTGTGACATTAAGTTTTTTTGATAATTGATATGAGTATGATTAGTACTACGTGGAATTTCAAATGTGTATGGGTTTTCTAATTTAATTTATTGTCTTGTCCATCTATGACTGGTAAAATTTTCCATGATTTCAGTTTGTTAGTAAAGTTGATTATTCTCTTTTACGGATATATATTTTGCAGGTATCTGGGCAATTTTGAAGAATAATGAACTGCTGACTTGGTCAGAAAAAGTGCGGTTTGCACTTGGACTTCTACCTGCGATGGTTGGAGGCCAAGCTTATGTTGAGGCTCAAGACGGTTTGACAGTCAAAGAATGGATGCGAAAGCAGGCTTGTCTCGATCCTTTTTATAAACTCATTTTTGTGGTACTCAATAATTGGCATTTATGCTATACATGATAAGAGAATTAAATGATATTAGAACTGAGATCTAACCCAAAGTTTTGATGATGAGGATTTTTGAACCCTTGAACTGGCAGATGTGTGTGACAAGGTGTTGATGGAAGAATTTTGTTACAGCTACCTTCCTTACTCTGTGTAGTCATTTTTCTTGATCTACTATGCTTATAGGAAGTTTGAAACCGTGATATATTCCAATATTTTTTCCCACTTTATTAGTAATAAAAAAAGTGTTACTGGACAACTTTTTGTAAAGACTCACTTTTGTTGCTGTTCTCCTACCCCCCAAAAAATGTTTCCTTTAAAATTTGATTTATCAAATTTCTGATAATCATGGAAACATGTATCAACTTGCAGAAGTCAGACCATCCTTATTTAATCTTTTGCTGTTATTTTCCCTTGAATTATGCAAATGTTGAATATGAGTATGGAGTTTTGCTTTATTGCAGATATATTGAAAAAATGGGATTATTCTGCAATAAATGTGCTGTTATTTTCTTTTTATTGTGTAACCATCTGATTTAGTTGGGAGCTTTTTTTTTTTTTGGACATGTCTGTGGAGGGGATGGGAGGATGGGTAAGAGCTCTGCAGAACTTTTGGTCTTATGTAGAATATTGATGCATTCTTCATTTTTTTTAATGGGGTCTATGTAAATGAAAGACATATAATCCTCTTGAAATCCTGTTACTATTTTCTCTTCTAAATAGGAGCTTTAGTAATAATATATGTTAAATTCAATTAAATGATTTTTATTTTATTGTGATTCTTGCTTTCAGGGTGTACCAGACCGAGTAAATGACGAAGTTTTCATTGCCATGTCAAAGGCGCTGAATTTTATTAATCCTGATGAACTCTCTATGCAGTGCATCCTCATTGCTTTGAATCGTTTTCTTCAGGTTTGGCGTGACTATTATGTTTGATGAATGTTACCATAGCTCTCTAGAAATCGTCTGAAAAAGGTCACATATTTGACTAGGACAAACAAACTACCTGTTATTGAATGTAGAATTTGGAAAGTGCTTAGGATGCTCTATTGCCTGATTTACTGCTTCTGTTTTAAATTACAACATAATCTGTCAAAATTTGGTCTTAGAGAGTCCTCATAGTCATGCTAGACATCTTCACAATAGGATCTCCGGTCACAGTTGCACAAATGGTAATGGTTCTTTAGAAGTGTGATGGGAATTCTGGGGATGTAAATTGGAAAAATTAAATACAAATAATAATAACAACAATAATAATAATAATAATAATAATAATAATAATAATAATCCAACTCTGGGGTTGTAACAAAGAGGGTGATGCTAGTAATTCAAAGGACAATATGTTCCTGCATAGTTAGGTATGAAAAACAATGAAAGCACTATGACAACTACAAAATATTTTAAAACCATTTTATGTTAACCTTAGTATCAAGAATACATTGATTTAACTACTTATAGAGAAATCCTAATGTGCTTATTCATAAATTTGCATAATGGGTCTAAATCAACTAATAGGCAGTATGCCTCACAGAGAAAATACTTAATAATAAGGTACTGCTATATGAGAAAACGTGCCCTAATGATACACTTAACCAAGGTTTGCAATATCTCGATATATCTCCGACATATCTATATCTTTGAGCTGCCGACATGATATTGAAGGGTTTTATTTATGTTACCTTTAGTTTAGATATGTTGGCAATATGGCAATGACATCTCACTAAAATAAGATACTCAACATAGTATTTCAACAAGATGATTTTGATTGGGCAAATTACAAAAAAAATTTATAAAATGAACACAATTGTGATGATCTTGAAACATGTAATGGCACCTCTTTTGTTTTTATACATTATATTTCACATAATTATCTACATTTCTTGTTTAGAGTTCACATTCTATTATTTATTTCATAGTATGATATTTGAATGATCCATATGTAATTCAATACATGTTATCTATGTTATTATCTTTATTTTATTTAAATTCTTCTTTTATCCTACTTTATTGTTACTACTAATTTTGCCACGAAGAAAAATAGTTAAAGTAGTGTGAAAAAAATCCGGATATCTCCGACATATCTCCAATATGTTGTCTCCCTCATTGTCCGACACGATATCGATATCTGACATAGAAAACGTTGCACTTAACTAATGAAGGAATGAGGTTCATAACAAGTGCACATATTGCATTTCTTTGTCTTGTGCTATTTGTCTCCATACATGTTACAATTATTTATAACCTGTTAACTACCATTTTTCTGCTAAAAATTCCCTGAGTCTTTATTGAATTCTTACTTTCACGCCCACATCAAGGAAAGACTCGTGATCACGCTGTCAAGTTAAGAAAATGTGAAGTCAGGTTTTTTCCATTGGCTTGGAGATGATGATTCTCTGTAGAGTAAGAAAGTATTTTAATCACTACATTAAACAGGAGAAACATGGCTCAAAGATGGCCTTCCTTGATGGCAATCCTCCGGAGAGACTATGCATGCCAATTGTAGATCACATTACGTCATTAGGGGGAGAAGTCCGACTTAAGTCGCGATTGCAGAAAATTGAGTTGAATCACGATGGAACAGTCAAACATTTTGTTCTTACAAATGGAAGTATAATTGAGGGAGATGCGTATGTTGTTGCGACTCCAGGTATTATATCTATTAACATGCTCTATACTGTATTATCTTTCTTAAGATGGTCTGTGTAATGATGTACTCACTGTATTGTCTTTCTTACGATGGTCTGTGTGATGATGTACTCACTGTATTGTCTTTCTTAAGATGATCTGTGGGATGATGTACTCACTGTTGTTTGATTTGTTTGACCTAGTTGACATCCTAAAGCTTCTTTTGCCCGAAGGCTGGAAAGAGCTCTCTTATTTCCAGAAATTGGAGAAACTGGTGGGAGTACCAGTTATTAACGTGCATATATGGTTAGTTGCATCTTGCCATGTTGCTTTTAGCGTAGTTTATTTCTCATTTCCTCTGCCTGTTCCATGTGGCTTACCCTTTACATTGCTCATGCTATACAGCCTACCAACTGAGCTATAATGTCTCTACTGTTTCCTAGGTTTGACAGAAAGCTGAAGAACACCTATGATCATTTACTCTTTAGCAGGTCGTGGTTCTAACCTATCGTTAACATCTACAGACAACTTTTCAAGAAGGATGCGCGTTTTAATGATATTGATTGTTTTGTTTGATGATAATAATTTCTTGTTTCCCATTATCCTAGCTTGATTGTGTCCTTCCTTTGAATGGCATGTACAGTTGATCCTGTGCTTGGAGTTGGGCGGTAGGTTGCGTGACATTTGCCTTGGAAAAGAATATATTGTAATGATTAATGATAGCATTTCACGCTGTAAATGTATAATTGCTAGTTAATCCTTGCCCTGGTCTACAGTGGATTGGATAAATGATAAAAACGACTTCTTAGTTTGAACCTTAAAATTTATTGTTGTATGAGTTTATGACAGACTAATTGTGCATCCTGCTTATAACGTTGCTGTTGTATTTGACATATTTCTATATCTTAGAATTTCACGTGCTGATAAGATGACCATTATTCTATTATTCCCATAAAAGTTCCAAAATGGTTTAAGTTTGTTGTGTTTACTTTTGCATTCTAACTAGGTTTTGCTTTGTGTGCAGAAGTTCACTTTTAAGCGTATATGCTGATATGTCAGTCACGTGCAAGGTATGTGATGCAGTACAATCTTTATGTGTTTGCTTTTCTTAGTAGCCAAAGGTTTACTTTGCATGCTTAATAGGAAGGTTTTCTTATTGTTGTTGGTGTGAGGTTTTCTTCGCACAGAGGTAATATCTATGTGACGAGGGTATTTTTGTAATTTTACAAGTCTTTAAGAAGCTACAATAGGCCGACTCATCCATGAGTGGCATTCCGAAAAGAGAGATTTAGTTATGTTATCCAGTGCTCTCCCATCTTCCATATCTATCTCCCCTTGAATCCATTGTTTTTTGTTAGATGTTTTTGTTATATGTGATATTACCTTGTTTGTGTTTACTATTAGTTAGGGTTTCTTATATACGAGTTTGTTATGTGAACTTTACAACCTGCGTTAGCTGTAAGATATTTTGTTAGTTAGGAGATATTGGAAGTGATTTACACGCTGTTATAACTATTTTTGAGTTATAAGAAGAGGCTAGTTTACCTCGGTGAACTCACTTGAGTCACCATTTCCCTAAATCTAACATGGTATCAGAGACAATGATCCTGTTGGATCTGTGACTTTCTACCATATTCTTGTCGCTAGTTCTTTTTCCTTGCTTGTGGTTGAGTCTTTAGGATTCCCACTTACATTTCCCTTAGTGTTGTTGTTGAGTCATCGTATTCTCCAACAAGTGTCTTCATGGTGACAAAAAATAAACCTATTGCCCCTTCCTCCTATGCCTCCATCATCTCCATTGCTGAACTTCTTAATAATTCCTCCATCACCTTGTCGAAACTTGCTGGTTCCAAAAACTATCTCCCATGGTTGTTTGCTTTTAAGACTTTTCTTATCTCAAATTTGAGAGGCTTAAATACATTGAGAAGGATAAACCAGAGGTTAGAAGTTCAGTTTGGACTAAGAAAGATGCCCAAGTGAGCTCTTGGCTATGGAATAGTATGGAACCTCATGTAAGTTGTTATGTGATGTTATTACCTACTGCATATGCAGTATGGATCTCAGTTAAGGAGACTATGGACTGTAAGGCAACATTTGGATGATGTATGAGTTATGTGAGGACATTTTCCTCACCAAACAAGGCCCTCGTCTACTTCATGAGCATCATAGCTTTTTGAAGTCTAAGTGGGAGGAGCTAAATCTGTACCAGCCCTGTCCTGGGGATCTCACCACTTGGAAGCGACAGAGAGAGGAGATGAAAGTTATCTCCTTCCTTGCTGCCCTTGGACCCACCCCAATATGAATCTACTAAAAATCAGATTCTAAGTAGTATTGATCTGCCAATACTTAATGCCACCTTCTCTAGGTTGTCAAGGATATTTGTGGAATCTGAACAAGCTGAAGATCATGATGGAGGAGATGAAAGTTATCTCCTTCCTTGCTGCCCTTGGGCCCCAATATGAATATGCTAAAAATCAGATTCTAAGTAGTGTTGATCTGCCAATACTTAATGCCACCTTCTCTAGGTTGTCAAGGATATCTGTGGAATCTGAACAAGGTGAAGATCATGATGGAGGAGTTGCCTTGACTGCCACTACTCACCCCAACTTTAGTACTGCAAGGGGAAGGGGGAGAGAACGTGGCTCATCAGGGAGAGGAGGAGGTCGATTGATTGGCAAGAAGGAAGATCGACAATGTACTTTTTGTCAAAAGCAAGGGCACACTGAAGATAAATGTTGGAAGCATAGAAAATCTGAGTGGGCTACCAAGAGAAATGAAGGGTTGTATGCTTCCTCCACCTCCAATTCCCTAACTGCTGAATGCATTGCTTCCAACTACACTTGCGAGTGTTACCCTTAGTCATGAGGACTTTGAGCATCTCCTCAAGATGGCTCACGGTGATGCTTCTCTCCCATCTGTAGCCCTTACCAATTCAGGTATACTACATACCCCCTCCTTGCTTACAGGGTGGTACCTTTGTTAATGATTATAGTCGAATGACTTAATTGTATCTAATAAAAGAAAGAACTGAGGTTTTCTCCAAATTTCAGTCATTTGTCAATGAAATAACGACACAATACTCTGCCACTCCCAAAGTTTTTAGATCAAATAATGCCTTAGAATACACCCCTTTGCAATTCAAACATTATGTGATTCTAATGGCATCATACATGAGACATCTTGTGCCTATACTCCTCAACTGAATGGAGTTGCTGAACGAAAACATCGACATCTCCTTGAGGTAACACGTTGTCTCATGACACATGTGTCTGTCCCAAAATACCACGGGGGTGTGGCTTTCCTCACATCATGCTATTTGATCAATCGTATGCCTAGTGTGTCTCTAGATAATGCTCTACCATTTCACTGCTACTTCCTGATAAACCATTGTTTCCTATCAAACCGAAAACATTCGGGTGTAAGTGTTTTTTCCATGTTTTACCTTCTATAAAGGATAAATTGTCTCCTAAATACTTGAAATGTGTATACCTGGGCTATTCTAGACATCAGAAAGGCTATGTTTGTTACAATCCTCCTCTTAGAAAAACTTTCATTTCTATGGATGTCAGTTTCTTTGAGGACATCCCTTACTATTCAGCCAAGTCCACCTCTCCTCTACCTACCTCTACACCCACTGGTTAACCAAGTCCTCCCATCTCTAGTTTAGAACTTCCTCAGTCCACCACTCAGAGATTTGTTGAACCACCCTTGTCTATACAAGACAGCCAGCCATGGCATCCCTTGTTCCCTCTCCGTCTCCTTCTCCTTCGTGTGTCTTACCTGCTTTTGGCCAAATATTTGCTGATCCACCTCGTGTATATTTGACGATCTAAAGGCATAGAAGAGAGTTCCATCCCTCCCACTGACCAGCGTTCTCCTTCTGATCTTAACACAGATATGGAACATAGTTCTTCCACTGCCCTCATAAATAAAATACCTCAATTCCCTATATCTGCAGATCATTTAGAAGCATTGAAGGATCCAAGGTGGAAACAGGCTATGGAAGAAAAGCGTGCTGCTCTTTACCACAATCACACATGAGACCTAATAGCTCTTTCCAATGGTATGAAAGTGGTTGGATGTAGGTGGGTGTACACTATCAAACTGAAACCTAATGGCACCTCGGATAGATTCAAAGCACAGCTAGTTGTGAATGGCTATAGTCAGACATAGGTTTGGATTATCATGATACATTTTCTCCTGTAGCTAAGTTGAATTCCGTTAGGATTCCTATCTCCTTGGTTGTTAACTTTGGCTGGCCTCTTCATCAATTAGATGTTTCTAATGCATTTCTCCATGGAGATCTACAAGAGGAAGTCTTTATGCAGCAACCCCATGGATTTATTGCTGAGCGGGAGTGCAAAGTATGTTATCTTAAGAAATCTACATATGGCCTCAAACAATCTCCACGAGCCTGGTTTGAGAAGTTTAGCACCACCCTATTAGAGTTTGGATTCAAAAGGTGTGTTTCAGACTTCATTATTTATTAAGAAAACTTCCAAGGGGTCCAAGTCGCATATTAAGGATCTCGGTCACCTGCATTACTTTCTTGGGATTGAGGTAATAAGGAATCAGAAAAGACTGTATTTGATTCAGAGAAAATATGTGTACTTGACACGATGAAGGAAACAGGAACTATACATGCAAAACCAGCAGCCTCAGCATTGGAAGTTGGTATTAAGGTGCAACCAAATGAGGGAGAACCTTTTGAAGATGTCAGCAAGTACAGACGATTGGCTGGAAAATTGATTTGCTTGACAGTCACTCAACCTGGTCTCTCCTTTGCAGTGAGCATGGTCAGTCAGTTCATGCAACATCCGAGAATACAACATTGAAATGCTGTGTTGAGAAGTCTCAGATATCTCAAGAGTTGTCCTGCAAAAGGTCTATGGTATACTAAGTATGAGATGGGAAACACCCTAGAAATTCAAGGATACGTAGATGCTGATTGGGCGGGATCACCATTTGGCAGGAGGTCTACATCTGGCTATTGTATAAAACTTGGTGGGAATCAAAAATTAAAATGTTGTAGCTAAATCCGCAGCCGAAGCTGAATAGAGAGCAGTTGCTATAGCAACCACCAAGCTAGTTTGGATGAAGTCTTTTCTAGAAGAGTTAAGGTTTCCAGTTTTGGGAGCAATGACACTTAGGTGTGACAATAAGGCTACGATTCATATTGCTAATAATCCTGTTTTTCATGAAAGGACCAAGCATATTGAATTGGATGTCATTTCATTTGAGACAAAAGTAAAGGAGAAGGCTATTTCTTTGGAACATTGTTCATTATCAGAGGTTGAAGTCCAAGCTATGTTTGGTGGATATCCCTCCACGGCTTGAGGGGGAGTGTTAGATATTGTTGTCATATGTGATATTACCTTATGTGAACATTACAGCAGCTCTAAGATATCTTGTTAATTAGGAGATATTGGAGGGGATTCACACGCTGTAATCCCTTGTATAATGTATCTGTTATAATTGTTTTTGAGTTATAAGAAGACACTAGTTTGCCTCGGTGAACTCACTTGAGTCACCATTTCCCTAAATCTAACACTTTTCTTGTTCTTAATACCTACTCTCTTGATGATTGAGAGATATTTCTAATCATTACTTTCTCCAAGTTTCTAATGTTATTTTTTTCCATCAGTATGGACTATAGAATTAACAAGCAGCAAAGCAAGAAGGAATAAGGGAGGGTAGGGGATAAAATATATTCAAATAGTTGAATTGAAACTCAGCATAGGGAGTTCATTTTTACATTTCACTAATACGTTAAGATTTGAGTCACTTATTGACTTCCACAAGTCCTTTTTAGAACTCTAACTACATACCAAGCCCGAACTATCAATACCATAATTAATATGCACCAATAAAAGTTATGTTGTGAACCGTGAAAATTGATTGCTAAACATTATTTTGACCTTAATAGTACACCTATTTATTGGGTGCCTATATCAGCATTACATGGTTCTTTTGTTATATCCACAGGAATACTATGATCCAAACCGTTCCATGCTAGAACTAGTTTTTGCGCCAGCTGAACATTGGATATCACTAAGTGACGAAGAGATTATCGAGGCCACAATGAAGGAGCTTGCAAGACTCTTTCCAGATGAAATTGCTGCAGACAATAGCAAAGCAAAAATCCTCAAGTATCATGTTGTGAAGACACCAAGGTAGGCTTATTTATCTGAGTCCAATCTAGTTTCAAGTAACCTAAGTGGGTCATATCTTTTGCCCTTAATTTTCTCAAGATCGGCATATCTCCTTACTTAAAACTGATGAGCTTGTTGCTGCCAGCATTAGATCTGCTTCTAGGCAAAGTAGAACTTTTTTTATTATGAGTCAGCTAGCTTTAATTATTTCCCTAGAGATAGATTTTCTCACTAGCATAACTGAAATGCTTCATCTTTATGAAGCAGAAAATTTTCTATTATGTCTCTGTGTAGACATCCTTCTTCTTCGGCCTTATCTTAGGCTGTAATCAGCCACATGGATCCTATTGTGCCATTCTACATGAAAAGGTCGTGATGCATTGCAGAGTTGTCTCTCTAAAGACTTCGATAAATAAGATGATTTTTCTATCAATATATATTCAAACTTGTTAGAGTTATGCGAAGTTGCAAAAAAATATCTGTGAACTTGTGTTCAGTAAAGAACTCTCACTCTTAGTGGTGTTTTGATTAAGAGTGTTGGCTTTAGATAGCACATTTAAAAAGAAAAACAATTTTACATTTATTTTCAGGTCTGTGTACAAAACAGTGCCAAACTGCGAGCCATGCCGTCCACTTCAAAGATCTCCTGTCAAAGGCTTTTATTTGGCTGGTGACTACACTAAGCAGAAGTATTTGGCTTCAATGGAGGGTGCCGTGTTGTCTGGTAAACTTTGTGCGCAAGCGGTTGCTCAGGTAGGCATAATTGAAATTACACGTTTTAATCCAACACTGCATTACAACAATCCTAATATAACCATAGAGCCTGCTCAGATAGCCGAAAAGATTTTTTTTTTTTTTAAATAAAACCATCAAAAGAAGCCTCAGATGGCTGGTGTAGCAATATGCGATTCTACTTCTAGGGGATATTTTTATTTTCCAAGTCGAGGGGTGGTGAAATTGACAATGTAAAAAAACATGATTAAAAGGACCAAGTACCATACTATAATGGTGAAATCTGACTGTAAATACAAAGGTAGATGTAGCCTTTGGCAACATTGCTCTTCCAAAGTACTAAAAGACTGATTCCAACTGTCCCCACTCGTAAACCGAAAATATAATTGCTACAAATATGATTTCAGACAGATTTACACGTTATACTACTGATTAATGAAAAAAAACTAACTGCAGGACTATGATCAACTGATAGCCCGAACCCAGAGCTCTGAGATGACAGAAACAAGTATAGCGTAGGACGCTAGGGAGGAGCATTGTAGGGGCCAATCAGGTTCCGTCATAATCAGGTGGTTGCGGCCTGCGGGGCAACGGAACTTCTCAATTTGCATATCATTGCCCTTGGTACTTGAGCCTATTGGCTCCAGCAATGTTTATGTTCGTTATATTCAATTGGAAAGTACTTTCTTTGAAGAGCAAAAGTAAGGCTTTTCTTTGAATACCATGGTGAAATTACCACAGGTAAAACAGAAAATGATAAAAGTTACTACTTACGACCGTGCCTGGCCAATATAGATGTTCATTCTTTTTAGACGAGTAACGAGTGAAATGACACGATGCAATAGATGTTCATTGTTTTAGATGTTCATTCGTGAGAACATGTGCACTTTTCCCCCCCAGGTGGACACATGCAAACTTCCCAAGTTCTAGTAACTTCGCCATCGTCAACATAACGTGACAACTTCCACTTCTAGTCCTGAAGCATTTGGGCCACGGTCAGTTATAGATGGCCATTAAATTAACTAAATATAGAAGGCCAAAAACTCTCACAGGGGGACTTCGTAAAGATATATTTGCAAACACATTCTACCAGACAGCTTAAAAGTTAAAGCTATCAGGCCCATTTTCCCACCATTGTAATGTAATTTGCACAGAAAAAGCACAATGGCGGATACATATACCTTTATATACAGATGGGATACAAAAAAAGCCTAATACGAAAGAGCCTAATCCACCCCTTTTAGCGCAAAAGCTACCGCAATTGCTTGCATGACTCATAATTGCTGACTCCGCCAACTACCACTCTAAAGATTGGCACGTACTTGTCCATCGTTTGCTGCAGCTATGGTCTGCAAAATGGCACCAACAGTAAAAGCATAGATGACAGCCTATTTAAAACTATATTAAGCACTAAGCACCAGTCTGTTATGGACTACAATTCAGCTATTTACATGAGATATTTTAAGTGAATTTTAGAACCCTCTTGAAAGAAGCCATGACACAGTACTAGGAGTTTTGCACAAATTACATAGTTCTGAAGTTTCTTCAAAAGTCATCGTCAAGTATCCCTAGAGGAGATTTCATAAAAGATCTGCAATAACAATTTTTTTTGGCAACCAGTCTTAAGTAGATCAACGAAGAGTTACATGCACCTGCATTGCTATTCCATTTTTACTTTCTAAAGATGCTATCAAGCAAAACGTAACCTTCCACTAGTTAAATTTTCTCTGTTATTTAACCTCAAGAGGGCAGAGGTTTCACGGAAAAATCTAAAATTATTACTGGTTAGTAATTCAATTTTAGGAATCCATTCAAGAATGACATCTGTTTGCTTAATGAGTTAAACAGGTCTGATTGCAATAAAGTTACCTCATATATCCATTTTGTCCTGGCTGAGAACCCAAGTCCGCAAGTAGATTGTTGGACACTTGGAAACAAAATTGAAACTCCTTATATCAAAAAGACAACGTTTCATTTCAGTCTCTTCTCAAACTGGGAACTACAGCAAAATAAAATCGGCACCCACATTTAACCTGTAATGTCCCTTTGAAAAGTTCTCCGAATTTAGTGGTCCTGCATATAAAAGATCTGAAGTGTAAGAATGGCGGTTTTCCCTGGTTTCACGGCATATACAGAAATCCCTATATACCAAAACCATCCCATTTTGTGTTGAAATGGGTTGTGGCCCTCAATCTGATTATTATCAAAGTTCCACCAAGTTATGTGAATGGTGGAGATGGTGGGGAACCAGAAGAGTGCTATGGACTTTCAGTTTATAATATAAAAAAAAAAACAATCCTCCATCTTCAATAAGTGATAACAGACAAGAAATCTTGATTCTCCTAAATGTTTATCGCATCAACTAAGAGAATAAGATCTCTGTTCTAATTCTAGCTTCATATATTTTTCAATCACGTAAACTTCATACAGCTAGTGCCTTCTTAAATTTACTCAACAGAACTATTCAATCTATTTTCTACGGGCTCAATTCCAGAAACACGACAACTTGCGGCCTCTTTCAGCATATCATGAAATCGCCACAGAAGCCTATACCTAGTTGCATACCTGCATGATAAATTGGCTACTATAATCTTATCTATATTATGTCCGCGTCACATAATCCTCATTTCCAAAATCAATAGCAACAGAATAACCTGAGACGTGATATTAGGCACCAAAAGAGTCCCACGAAAACCTTCCTCAATCTGTTGAAGATCCATTTTCTGCTCTGACAGCTCATCTGAATTTTTCACATAAAAAAGTGATTTAAGTGTGCATCTTATTCAACAGCTATATCAACCAAATACCAACTCCCACAAAACAAAGATAAAACCTCACTGAGGTCCAGTTTGTAAAAGCTTAGAATTACCTGCAATATCACGATTTTCATGGATCTCAGAATCTGTAACCCAGAGGACATCTCCAGGGAATATGTTCATGTCAGCTAGTGTAGCAATTTCACCTTCCAATTCTTTAGTTCCTTTGTGCAGTTTCTGATTGTCTTTGACAACCTACACAACACCATAGTCTCAGTAGCAGAGGAATTTTAGAAAGAGAATTAATCCATATGATAATATCCTGGACAAAAATTTAAATTGGTAAATAACCATGGACACTCTTATACACTTGTAAAAGAATGAACTGTTCAATTATGAGAAGGCATCACAAGTAAACAAATTTGTAACATTCTCACCCCAAATGATTCCCAGATCATCATTTTCAATTGAGAAAATGTTGTCGAGCCAGACACCTTAAGGTTAACTGAATTGCCACCTGAGGTTCTCCTAGTGCGCTTTGAAGTTCGGCGATCTAGATCAAAGGAATTTCCAGAAGCTTCTAAAATTGATTTCGGAACTTCATTTCCATGAATCAAAAAGACTTGTATTTCCTCATTGCAGTAATTAAGTTTTTGCATCAGATTGCACGTTTCTCTTTCACCGATACAATCTTCACAAGTCTGTCAAACCATATAAATTAGATTATGATACTTAAAAGGTTTAATTCAAACAGGTGTCTTATCACCTCTGGTCGAGTTCTGATAACAGGTTGCTTAGACTCATTGCCATTCTCCACTTCAGTTTTGGCAGGATCTATCAGCCCCTCATGGGCCAACATTCCTGCAGAAGATCCACACAGATCGCGAGTATTCACAAGATCAATTTCTGCAATTACACCTTTATCCACAGGTACACTCCATTCTTCACAAAACGCCTTCCAATCACTCTCCAAAATGAGAGTCAAACCATCCATCTGCTATTTATAGAAAAATAAAGAACCATGCTAGAAATTAACAGTTGCAAGAAACCCTGGAAAGCATATGACTAAGCTTGCAGATATCTGTTCTCCCTCATCGTCATGGTTGGTTCTGGAAGCCCATAAATAATATCAAAATTAAAACCTAGACAACAGACATAACTAGTGCCTACACATTAGTATGTCATTTAGGACACGTCCTGCTTTCATAGGAGTTCATGCGCATAATTACTGCACTTGCATAGCCAACTTTGCTCAAAAACTATAAAGATTATAAATTATCATCTTCCCCACGAAAAACAGAACTAACTTGTAAATATTACCTTAAAACTATTAGTTTTACTAGGGTACTTTCCACATCTATTATTACGACTATCCTTGTCCTGTTTATGCAGTCACTTTACTTGAAAAAGCTCCATAACGAACATCCACTTAGTGTTTTATCCTAAAAATTGATATCAGTGGTGAGCTTCAATAAAAATGACAAATAGAGCTTAAAGGGTAAGGTTTCTTTAAAAATAAAATAAAAAACAAAATATAACAAAAACAAAAACAAATCAAAACAAAACTAAACTAAACTAAACTAAAACAAAAACAAAAAAGAACAAAAAAAAACAAAAAACAAAAACAAAAACACTCAGTTTGATATATTGGGAGAAGCAGATCAGAAAGGGATAAAAATCCCTTTAAAAAACCTAGAAAGAATAGACACCTCATAAGCCTCAAGGCAAGACACTTACAGATGATTTTTGAGTGATGACACCTCGTTTGCAAACAAGTTGAGGAGGCCTTTCTAAAAGACATGAATGCTGCATCCGAAGAAGCAACAGTTCATAACCAAAGATATATTGTATCATTATGGAAAAAAGATTCTTTAAAAAATAAAAAAGCGTAAACACATAAAAGAGCTTAAAGTTCAAATTAGCAGCATTAATGTAACGCTTGTAATGAATACCATTCAATAACAGTAAAGAGATTATTGAAGCTTCTTCAGGATCAATGACTGTTATATTCAATATTTAATAATGAGGTCCAAACTAGGTACCAAAATTTCCAAGCAGTACGTCTCATTCCATTTATACATTCTTCACCAAGTAAATCAAGAAACACCAAAGTACCTTCTGACATATGAGAGACTCCATAACTGTCAATAAATCAGGTTCTAGATGAGAAAAAGCATTTTTGCTGCTCGCAATATAAGCTCTCCATTTAGTCAACCAGGAAGATGGCAATATGAAGTATTTGCATCCTGGAAAAATGGAAATACTTTTATTCTGGAACAACTTCTCATGATTCTGACGCTGTTTTAGCTTTTCTCCTCTGCATCAACAACAATTTAATCAACTCCAAATTAATACATTATGCTGAACCATAAAAAGTTTGAAGGTACCTTAAGTTATTCTCCAACAAAGCCATTTCATTCATCTCAACACAGCAAATTGCACAAGATTCTGCCCCCATCGGAAATGCGATGCAACCTAATAGGTCATCAGGCTTCACTGCTTTAGCATTTTCAAGGAAGAAAAGCCAAAGGTCATTAGGAACCAAGACCCGCTTTGCCCCAGCAGCTTGCTCAGGCAATAGCTCTCCATGGGGACAGGAGAGAGAAGCAGTAGGCCCGGAATCAGCCTCAGAAGGAGAATCAATATTTTTTCTCCGGACCCATTGAAGCAACCTTTATCATAAGCAGAATCAGAAGATTTTCTACTAGTTAATCTTTCTCAGTTTCCAGCTAAAATTGGATGATTATAGGTGACAAATTGGAACTTAAAACACATATGCCAATGGATTTGCTATTCTACACTATGCTTACGGCAAAACACAAAGGGAATCTATCGCATTCAATATCTGATAGTAACTTCGGAATTTAGCAAATAAATAACTCCAATACAATGATAATCAAGCTTCCTTTCAATTGCTCTTCTTTTAAAGGTCAACACGCAATATTAAAACTTGGCAATTTCTTGCACATGTTCTATCCCAATGATTTAAATGATTAAACAAACTTAAGTGAAATTCACTGATCAATAATATAGTTGACAACCTCACCAAAAAAAAGAAGATATTATTGGGCTTCAAATTATGAACAAGGGGATGGAGAATTCTGAAGTTGCTAAGATTTTACAAAACATACAAGGAATAGCGACAGAAAATTAGTTGCAGTACCATGCCTTGGACACATAATGCATGTGCTCATCAGAAAAGTTTCCAGCAAGTGCCGCTTCTGCAAGTTCCATCATGGAGGATCTCAGCTCCTTGAAATTGTTAGCGGATACAGTAGATTTTGCTTCATCCTTGAGGCAGATTACACAGTAGTCATCATGCGTAAGTTCCGGGCCTCCACCATACTGAATGATAATGAAAAGTTGTTAAAATGCAAACAGATAAAAGTATCTCAAGATTGATAAGAATGTGGCAGATCAGTCAGCAAATTTGATGTCCAAGAAGTCAATTATCACTAAATTAAAAACTACTTGCAACACTTCACTAGGATCACAAAACCTTTGACAAAGTAATCTAGAATCACATCTGAACTGGTACTTCAGATAATTTTCTCAAAGGAGCTCCAGATCATAAGCAAGAACAGCCCCATAAAAATAATTAATACTTGAACAAATTGTCCCGGCTAATAAATGTACTTACCACAAGAAACCACGGCAAATTGCATACCTTTCCGAATAATTTGTGCCAAGCTTTCTCAGACAATCGTTTCATTGAGCAATTTTTTGACAAAGAAACCTTGTTATGCATGCATTGAATTGTGGTATTATCAATAGGCCTGTCAACAATAAGTTTTAAGAGAGTTCCATGATCATTTTATCATACGAAGTATAAGGAGAGAACATTATGCTATTCTTAAAATGAAACCAAATATATGCAGTCATAAATTAGTGAAGCTATGAAACTAAGTGATAACACAATTAAAGCAAATATTAATTATGGTGGAATTAACACAACCTCAGTGCATGGCACCAAAGAACTATATAAAAATATCAATATATCTCAAGAAAGTGTAGAAAGGCATCACACATAGACAGGTGACCCCCTCCCCACTCTCTCGGGTGCAAACAAATCAAACAATAAAAAGAAAAAAATAACATAAACATTGATAGCTCACTGCAGCCTTAAATCTGCAATACACTATGACATACTGCTGCCAGCAGCAGTCATGGACGATTGGTGAAATAGTATCTCTCCTCCCAAAAACATGTTGGCACCTCTCCCCATTCACACTCAGTTAAACAACAGTTCTGCATAAGCAACTTTCATCTCTCTGACAACAACAGGTAATTCCCTATCACTTCCACTCCATCCACCGGAAAAAAAAAGCTTACTGCAAGCTGCAAGACTTGATCATACATGTAAAACATATACTTGTCACTTCAACTAGACGCCTATGAATTTCCCACATCAAAATTTCCCTTTTAATGTGATTCGATACACAAATTTTTAAAAGATCCCACGAGTATTTCCAACTTTCAACAGCTGTTAAGACTTAAGACTAACCCAAACTGCTCAAATGCTTTCTTGCATCCACTGGCCATATGTGACCAAACCAATTTATCCTTTCAGAGGCAGTCTGAAGCTAACCACCTCTTTCCTCATTATCCTCTCAGAATCTCAACTTTTCCTTCTTTGCTCCACCGCACTACTCCTAACCTCTCTAACTATATACCAGATCCTTTACATAAGATAACCGAGAAGCTCCACTTTCTAAATATATTAATAAATATTATATGCAAACATGAAATGTACAATACTGGAATAAACATTTAGGAACACAACATAATCATCACTCACGGAGGATTAATAGTTTCAGCCCATAAACGAAACCACTCTGTTGATACCCAGAAAAAAGGATCATCCGATGCCTGAACAGTAACTTCAGAAAGAACTGATCTCACTTCTTCTCTGCGTGATGTTATATTCTCCACCTCTGCTTGTTTTCTTTTCTCATAACTTTCAGAGGAAGCAGCGAGTGATGCATTCAGTTGTTTTACTTCATCAAAAAGATGCGCCGAAAGAATTTCACAACTATTCATGTCCAAGTCCATTCCACTAGTACTAATCCCTTCTGTACATTGTCGACTGTACATCAACATATAAGCATCAGTAGAAGAAAATACCTCGTTGTTAGCAAGGCCACCGTCATAAGTAGAACGTTCTTTCTCAGAACAAACTGATTGAGCAATTGCCTGAGTTTTGCACTTAGTTGATCCTAAGGATTTTTCTCCAAAAGGATTAGAACCCAATTCAGAAACATGTTCATCATCGAATTTCCACCAACAGCCATTATGTTCATGCTTAATATGTGCCACATAATGGCCGCTGTTGACAGCAGTTCCCTTGTGAACTAGTATGGCTGTCAGCTCATATACTGACACTAATTTATCAGAATCACATAACCTTTCTGTCATAGTCAGGAGACGAGGGAAACTGAAGATTGAGTTTAGCTTCTTTCTTGTAGTGGTCTGAAGAAATAAAAAATTATGGACAAACAAAATATTGATGTTATTTTTAAGTCTCGTACAGCTTATAGAACCTGCAATGGGCAGAATCACAAACTTACCTTGGCAAGGAAAACATATCGCTTTAATTGAAAATTGAGCACAGAGGGCAGTGCATGAAGTATAATGGAATGCGTAGCATCCACATGTTTTTGACATGACTCACAGAAATATTGGTTCTCACCTTGAAGCTTCTCCGCTTTAAAGTAATCGTCTAAACTCTCCTCCAGGTGATTCAGTCCCTTAATATTTAACTCAAGTCCATAGAAATCTTCTTTTTTTGAAGATGCATCCGATTCTTTTCCGCATACAGAACACCTACAATATACATCCATACAAAGTCATATCACTACATTCCAGGTCCTGCGTATATAGCATGTGCAATGAGATCAAATAAACTCATAACGGTCCAAAAGACCACAACAGATAATCTCAACCAGAAAATCATATCAAATAACAATTAAAGGAATTTCATAAACAAATGTACTGGTCGCCAAGCTGACCGGACTGCATCTAAGTATATCATAACTTGTCCTACCAGGTTACGTGAGACATGGTTCCGCAAAATAAATCTCGAACAATTGTTCTTGCCTTGGGAACCTTGGAATGGCTTAGTGATCGTTCCAATAAAGAAAGAAACAAGGTAAAGAATTCATGGCTGTCCTGTTGAGCGCTATTATCAAGCTCCAAAGTCATGACAAATGGTGCAGAATCAACATAAGCCATCCTACTTGAATGTAACTGGGCAAATAGGTGTGCCAATTTGTCTATGACAACTTCTTGTGTCAATAACTCTGGTTCAACAGAAAGTACCCCACTTCTGAATGAACCATTCATATAAAGACACTGAAGTATGCTATTTACATAGCAAGTGGCACCCAGATTGGTCAAACCAGCAGGGAACTCGGTTGAAGTACGAGTGTCCTTGCATGGATCTGAACCAAATTCTTCAACAATATCTGTAAGTTTTTGCCACAAGCCAGATTTACGGGAACCATTAGTAGGTGGAACTAGAGCACAGAAACAATTTGGAGACTCCTTTGAATTAACTCGGCAACCCTGACAATAGGGCTTATTAATCATATACAAGACATGCACATCATCCCTTGATATCTCTCCAGTTGAGAATATTTTCCTGCAAAAAAAAAAGGACCATGTGCCTTCAATATGACGGATTGAAAAGAAAATAAATGGATGAAAAGATTAAACAAAAAATGATATAAATGGCCACCTCAAAATTATAGAAGATAAGTCTTCATTTCCATCGATCTTCTGCCTTTTGTGTTTACTTCTAGTATTCGGCTTACCCATCCCCTTGTGGAAATAAATAATATCAACTACTGATGCTGAGATTCAATTTATTGCCACTTCACACAGCTGTAAAGGAATAAAGCATATTGTATTCTTAAAAAAGGTACAACATAACCACAATCACTTTTCAGTAAACAGTTAGGATGTTAAACATATAGAAGAAAGGAGAAAAAAAAACTGGTAAGAAAAAAACGTATGCCACCCCAAAATAAATAAGACGACTGCATCCAACCCCACATTCCACTTGAGACAGCGCATAACAACATAAACTATATCTTCAGAATTCACCATGACAAAAATGTATAACCACGCGAAAATAAAATTGGCAAAAAAAAAACAACGATCTGATCGATAAAATAAATCACTATGCCAGAAGTTAAAAAAAAGGGGGGGAGCATACAACGAGAATTATAGCTGCAATGATTTTTCAACCTGTAGAACAAATTCCAAGCAAAACCAAACAAGCGCAATGACAGGAACACCTTGTTGGCACATAAAATGACAAACGCAGAATAAAACCAAAGAACATCCATGCACACGCAAAATGCAGACAATAATCTGCATAAAAAAAGAACACAAGATATGAACAAGAAAGCAGTCCTAGGAGGATTCTTCCTCGGTTCCTCCGGAGCTCCAGAACCAAACTAGGAGAAAACAATGCCATTAGTAGGAGCTTCGCATGTGCAATCATCAAAACACCATATCAAACACACAACCACCGAAAATCGAAGAAAAGAACTACAAGATGAATGCACGCAATTCTTCTGTCCCAAAACCCGTCAAACAACATTCTAACAATCGGCAACAACGATTTTCACCGAAACAGTACAAGAACTAATAAAACGAAAGAGATAGAATCACCGTAACCTACAAAACAGAGCAGCGAAATGCACCGAACTCGAGGCGACCTGGAAATCGACGAACAGTCTCGGGATCCCAGGTCGGACGCGATCGGCGTTGAACAACGGTTAGGAAAGAGGAGATGAGAGAAGCGGCCGTGGGCGGGCAGCGGCGGTGATCGGAGATGTTAGCCGGGTGGTACTGACTCAGCGCTGGGTGGGCCCCTTTTCCGACCCGTATTGGGTTTTAAGGCTTTCTGCTGAAAAGACGCGAAATGGTCGGCGTCGGAATTGTGATTCTCGTCGCTTCATTTTTACTCTTTTTTTTATTTATTTATCAAAAACAACGAGAGAGAGGGGGGGGGGTCAAAATATAAATAAAAAAGATTATAAAATTAAGATAAATTAATTGTAAAAATTACGTGGCATCAATAATTTAGATTAAACTCGCCAAAATACTCGTGTCTACAAACGACTATAGTAATTAATAAAAGTTTAGAAAAAAACAAGGAATGATAAGTTGATTGTGATAAAGATAGAAAGAATGATACGTAAACTAGAGAGATCAAGTTTTATAAAAATAAAAATAAAGTAAGTTACAATCTCTTGCATGTAATCATAAGAACTAAGTAAGTTAAAGAAGTACGGCAAGGGAGGGGTCAAAATATAAAAAAAAAAAATTATAAAAATTAAGACAAATTAATTGTAAAAATTATGTGGCATCAATAATTTAGATTAAACTAGCCAAAATACTCGTGTCTACGAGCGACTATAGTAATTAATAAAAGTTTAGAAAAAAACAAGGAATGATAAGTTGATGGTGATAAAGATGAAAGAATGATACATAAACTAGAGAGATCAAGTTTTATAAAAATAAAAATAAAGTAAGTTACAATCTCTTGCATGTAATCATAAGAACTAAAAAGAAGCAAGTAAGTTACAGAAGTACGGCAAGGTATGCACCTTTGTTTCTAAAAAAACATTTTTTACGATAAATATTACAACTCTTGGTATAAAATTATGTGAGAAAAAAAACAATAATTTTTTAGAGTCATAATTAAAAAATGCTCTCTTTTATAAAATATTGAACAACCATGATGCTGAAATAATATTTTTTAAAAGATAGTTAAGTGGTTTTAAAATAATGTAAAATCCTACTAATAAAACTAAAAAACATTGTCATACACAAATATATGAAAGAAATTTAATAACAAAAACGCATATAAATACAAATTTAGTATTTTTTAACTTCAAAAATAAGATATAGCATATAAAAATTCTTTGTAATTTTTAGACATAGATAACAAAAATAATTGAAAAACCTTCCTTTTAAATGGATTATTGAAATAATGGATTAGGAGGATGATAAGATTAGTTGAAAGTTGAAAGTGTATGACTAAATCATTATGCTTAAAAAACCATAACTAAAAAAAAAACACATGAATAGACAAGTGATTTAAAAATTAAGATTGGGTTGAAACGTATGATCTTATTTGTCCTTTTTTGATGGGCCCTCACTGATGAGGATGGAATAGTAAGCTCAGATGTAAAAAAAGTTGGAGTTTATATAAACCTCCTCATTAGGAAATGATATATACATAACCAGTGGATGCAATCACGCAACCATAAAATAAAATAAAATAAACCTCACTTTGAAAAGCCTATGTATGTTTTAATAACGCACATAAAAAAATTCACTAAGTTACGAGGGGATGCACCTATTAGAAATATTTTAACATGTGTAATACTCTCGATGTAAGAAGACCTTGCAGCGAGCTTAAACATGTTCAAGTAAATTAAGCACCCATTAAATTCCCCTTATATTAATTTTGTCATTTAAATAAAAAGTGGGTAAAATTACTCATGATTCTCTAGTCATTTAATGGTCTTACAACTAATATTAGTTGTGAAATTTTACAACAAGTTATTTGTATTTACTAAATAATTAATTTTATATGTATTAAAACATGGGAATTAGAGCATCTTGTTGTGAAAGATTCTAGTAGTCAATTGTTTATCATTTCACGTGGAGTTGTTTTTCTTCACTTAGAGATTATTGTATATTTTTACCCTTTTGATTTTAAAAACTATAATATTTGGAAACTGTCAATATTAGAAGGGAGAGATTCAACTATTTTCATATATATCATTAATAAATTTTTATATGATTGTGATATATGAAAAAGAGTTTATAGCCTTATTTACAATGAGAGCCCAAATATACAAACCATTAGAGAATATTCAATATCATTTTAAATAATTTTGATACTTAATAAACAACTATGTTCATTTATTTAAATACAAAACCATTAGTAATATATTCTTTTATGCAATCATTAATTGATAATAGCATTACTCAAAGGGTATCTTTACTAACATTAACGAAGAAAAATACCTCTATTCATAGCCATCGACACTTTAATAATTCGTGAGAGTGTCATTAGGCCATTTGAAGGGAGCCCATAAATAATATTTATAATAAAGTTGAATTTTTCAACAATATTAATTTGACCTTTGAGATTAACTAACTCTTAAAATACTTGGAGTTATTTTTATAAATCAAGGATATAATCGATATGTTTTTCATCCTTTTTGATTCATTGCATTTTGAATGAATAAATCAAATGTCTATTTGAATTTTATTACAAATATATTCAATGGATATGAGTTTACCTTGTATGTATTTGCCTTCTTAATGTACAAGTTATTTAAAGTGCAATCTTGCATAAGCAAGCTTTTAGTGTATTTATTCTCAAAATTTTAAAGAATTTTATTTCACAAACCACTTCATAAATATTATATTAGCCATACTTTTTATTTAGAGTAATTTAACGAGACCCCAATTAAAATCTACATTGCTAAATAAAAAATAAATAATAAAGATAATTATAATTTTTTAACTTAATTGTATGCTTATAACTCATCTATCTTAATTGTCAAAGTCATTATAATAAAAAATAATTTTAAAATATTTATTGATTAATGTATTTTTTTAAAATTTTAAAAACGGTCATAGAATCATATATATATATATATATTATACATTCTACTTTTAATAAATATAAATATTATTTTATAGGCTATATATACGAGGTGCAATTCATTTTAAATTTTTATATATATATATATATATATATACTAAACATTTTAAATAATAAGATGTTTGTCGATTAATTATAATCACCATAATATGGCTAAAGAACGCGGTTGAACACATATTTAATTTATACAAGAAGTTCAATTTCTTATTTTTTTTATAATTTACATAATAATCAATAAATTATAAGTCAAAAGACAGTAAAATCCCCCGATGCCGGTGGAGAAAATAAACGTGGTAGGGGGTAAGAGGATGAGTTGTCGGGGCAACGAACGGACGGGACATGGCGAAAATACCCCCACAAAATTGGCGGGGTGCGTTGCCGCGCAAATGGGACTTGAAAAGACGAGAACGAGCTCCAGCTCGGTCGGTTGACGTGATCGGTCATCCGCTCGCTGTCAGTAGGGCCCTACCAAGCGTACTTTTAGCTAGTAGTCTACTATGGTCTACTGGTAAAGACTTTTTCTCTTTTCAGATGGACTTAATAATAGCATACGCAATAAAACGGACCATCACCGACAAAAAATAAAATAAAATTATACTTAACCTTCGGAGGAAAAAAAGAAGAAGTTATCATTGAAAGACAGTTTTGAGCAGGCTGGTAGAATTTCGAGTTTGTGTGATCTAATTTTGAATGGTAATCCATGAATATAGTCATTAGTTATAATTTGTTTTATACATTGAGAATCAACATTAAAATATAAATTTTAAAGTAATTTAAAATATAATTATATAGTCCTTGTCCCTTGGTCGATGTTAGAGTGCAAATTCTTCCACTTGTGTGGGAATAATTTTATAGTTGTGGTTCTCTATTGCTATATAAATCATACTATTACGTACGAGCAAGACTTTTGTGCCCAATTAATGTTTCACCTGGATCTAAAGTTTGACAAATATTGAGCTCGCTCTCACACTCTTCACTATTTTCTAGTGACAATTTAATTTTGCTCAGTAAAGAGATGAGAATTTGCAAATAGAGGCAATAACTAAGGAAGGGAGTACAAATGTTTTGAACATAAAATATTCATAATGTTAATCTCTGGAAAATAATAAATTAAAATTACAACAATCAGGCCCTTCCACGGTAAACTACTACGATCGAGTACATCCAATTTCGATTGCAGACCGCTGGCGACACATGTGAAGTGGAGAGACGACGACAAAAATCTTCCAAATTCAGAACCATCTATTTACGAACAAATATCCCGAGATGCATATCCATCAACATTTTTTGAGATCGAGGGAACGAACAAACATATACCAGGCAAGTTCCAACTGCCGCTGACAAGTAGAGTTAACCATTTTTATTTATTTTAGTTTTTTCTTTGTCAAGAGTTAGATGCAGTTCAGCTGCCACATACTTTTGTTAATCAAGTAAGAGTTGGTCACTGCTTGTATGTGTTCGTGGATCTTTCTTGCGCTAAAGGAAAAACAAACTGCTGTTAGTAGCAAATAACAGCTGCAAGGCAGTACGAGGAACTTAATTTATTCTTCCACGAAAACAAAGGCGGAGGATCTCTACAACGCCCCGAGCTCCTAGCTATGTTGCATGCATGTCTTCAAAGACCGCTCTTCCTTGCTGACAAATCCAAGCTGATCCGACCGACTCCCTGATGTCGCAGCCTTGAGAAATTTGAATCGTACATCTTGGTAACAATATGTGTAACTTTTTGTGTGTTTTTATGTCTTTGGCTCCAATTGAGTTGGTCGCGATCACGTTGCCTAAGTCCATACATTCCGTTACTCTATTGCTCGCTCACCAGCACCCCTTAATTAATATCTATCATATATCGTAATATTTCCAAAAAAAAAACACACTGCATAAGCGGGTAAGATGGTAACCGCACATAATAAGCCCAGTAATAGGCCCATGAAGGCCCAATAGCTTTTTTTTGCCACGCAACTTCCAAGTTAAAGCCCAATAACATCAATTCGTTAATTTGCCATAATCTTATCCAAATCCAGAAAAGCCCACTAACTGGTTTCGCCGCACCTCTAGTCGGCGGAGAAAATGTCCGCCGGCGTCGCCTTCTCCGTCGCTTTTCCATGCCGCACCTCTCCATCGCCTCGAATTCAAGCTCGGAAGCAGCCCACGCTCCCGGAAAGCTCTAGGCGCAAGCTCAAGTTCAGGCCGCCGCCGACCACCCACAAGGAGGCTCCTCCGCCGCATGGGCTCGGCGGCGACGCCACCACCTACACCCGCCTGCCTACCAGGAACGACGAAGCTTCTTCCCCTCCCATTGACTTGCTCGGCGAGGTAAAGCTTTCCGACTTAGTCGCCGCTGCAGCTGGAGGTACCCAAGAGGAAAGTTACGATTTTGATTCGGATGGCTCCGAGGAAAATGAGGTGGAGGAGAAGGTGTTTTATGGCTTTGAAGCAGAAGATGGAGATGAACAGTGGGGATCGGAGCCTGAAGAAAGTGAGGATGGTGGCGGCGTGAAGGAGAAAGGGGTTCCCGCGGTGATGAGATGCTTCGACACGGCGAAGATCTTTGTGAAAGCCGGAAACGGTGGGAACGGCGTGGTGGCTTTCCGGAGGGAAAAGTACGTGCCTTTGGGCGGCCCGTCCGGTGGCGACGGTGGCCGAGGTGGTAATGTGTACCTGGAAGTGGATGCGTCGATGAATTCGCTGCTCCCCTTTCGGAAAAGCGTCCACTTTAGGGCGGGGAGAGGGGCACACGGGCAGGGCCGGAATCAGGATGGCGCCAAGGGGGAGGATGTGGTGGTGAAGGTGCCGCCGGGAACGATTGTCAAAGACGCCGAGTCGGAAGCGGTGTTGTTGGAGTTATTGTCACCAGGGCAGAGGGCTTTACTGTTGCCGGGTGGGCGGGGTGGCAGGGGCAACGCTGCGTTCAAGTCCGGAACTAATAAGGTGCCTAAGATCGCCGAGAAGGGAGAAGAAGGTGCAGAAATGTGTGTTCCATTTTCTTATTGTCTTTTTCATTTAGTGTACATGTTTTAGAAGCACACGCAAGAGATGGCGTGGTACATGCATCTTATGTTTTAGAGAAGCACAAGAGATGGCGTGGTATATGCTCTGCATGCTTTGTTTCTCGTTCATTTCAATAAACGTATTTGATTGCCGGCGAAAATTGTCTTGTATGCTGTTTAGGTGGTTGGAGTTGGAATTGAAGATTGTGGCGGATGTTGGAATAGTGGGAGCACCAAATGCTGGAAAGAGCACACTTCTCAGTGTTATAAGCGCTGCGCAGCCAGCAATTGCCAACTATCCTTTCACCACTTTGCTTCCAAACCTGGGTGTGGTTTCATTAGACTATGATTCCACCATGGTTGTGGCGGATCTTCCCGGACTGCTTGAAGGTGCACACCGAGGTTTTGGCTTGGGACACGAGTTCTTGCGGCATACTGAGAGATGTTCCGTTCTGGTATTGCATTTTAATTACGGCGAAGAACTGTTTTCCTGAGATGATTCTTTGAGTGCTCGGAAATCATTCTCTTTCTGCTTCCTATAGTTCAAAGTTCTTTCTGCCATCGATCAGTATATGCAAATGATGGATAAATGCGTAAAATAATGAAGAAGAATGCCATTACCGTAATCTATCGACGACCATTATCGGGAAAACTTCATGTTACAAAAAGAATTTCCAATGGGCCTGGACTTTATGCATTTGTTTATCATCGTCTAGTTTCCTTATTCGTCATCGTCATCATTATGTACTCTTTGCTCCAATTAGAATGAAGGGGACTCATAAACTTTGCAATGACTTATTTATCATTGCACCTACTTTCATATTGCTGGTAGAAATCTCTTAGTTTAGTTTTTAAATCAGATGCCTTTCAAAATGAGATCATTATAAAAAGAAAAGAATTCAAAATATCTATGACCTTTATTGCTGCTTGATTCTTTATATTGCATGTGTCTTAAATTCCAACATGTTTTCTGTTAAGGAAAATTATTGTCAGAATTATGTAGTAGCTCTATCAACAATATCAATGTGTGTTCCCTTGAAAATAGGTGCATGTTGTTGATGGTGCTGGTCAGCAACCCGAGTATGAATTTGATGCGGTTAGGCTGGAACTAGAATTGTTTAGTCCAGAACTTGCACAAAAGCCTTACATAGTGGTCTTCAATAAGATGGATCTCACAGAGGCATATGAAAGTTGGGTATCATTTGAGGAAAACATGAAATCTCAGGGCATATTTCCTGTCTGCATTAGTGCAATCAACAGACAAGGGACGCATGATGTTGTCCGTGCTGCGTATGAGCTTCTACAAAAGCTGAAGACTACTAAGCAAGACGCTGAAGGTCTGTACTTGAACACTCTTTTTCTTGGGTCTGCTTCTTCATTGTTCCTGAGCATGTCACATGTTAAAATTGATTAGTTGAATATTTTATTGTTTTTGTTACATTAGTGTCTAGCTTTTGCAGAGTGGGGAGGCACGCAGGATCTCAATTACGTTGCAGAAATGATACAAAAGCGTCGAAGCACATCGATGAGTGACTTTGAAATTTCTCGTGACGGTGGCTCAAACACTTGGCATATAGTTGGAGCAGGGATTCAACGATTTGTTCAAATGACAAATTGGCAGTATGTGTTCATTCCTAAAGATCATAATTGCTCTCTAAAACTTGTCACTTCTCTTCGTGTTATATTGGTAAACTCTTTCAGATATTCAGAATCAGTGAGAAGGTTCCAACATGTTCTTGAGGCTTGCGGAGTTAATAAAGCTCTCATTAAAGAAGGTGTCAGGGAAGGTGACACTGTTATAGTGGGTGAGGTAACTCCAAAAAGTCTGAAACCTTGCGGTATAGTCATGTTATATTTTCTACAAAATAATAATATCCATTAAAATTTAGCTTTATATGTCTATTATTTTGACTACTATATGTTATTGAAATTCCTTGTTTATGTAGCTGTTTGCTTTGAGTTTAACTTTTTTTTATTTTTATCCTCATTTCATTTTTTGCAATAGATGGAGATGGTATGGCATGATTCCTCTGACAACATCAGCATGCCCAATGTGAGAAAGGGGCCAGCTGCTTCTGTCAAATGGCCTCAATGGGAATGACATTTTGCCTGGAACAATCACAAATTTCTCATTTATGGTAAGAAAAGATTGCTGCTTCTTTTGTGCTTTACAAGGATTACATGTCCTGTTTGTTTCTTATTTCTTGCTGCCCATATAGATGTTTGCTGCTACTTGGTGAAGGAGTCATTTGCATATATGAAAAGATTGGATGTTTCTATCTCAGTTTAATGCTTATGGTAATAGTTGGGAATTTATTGTGTGTGTGTGTGTGTGTGTATAAAATTTGTGTCAGGCATGTGTAGTAGCAGCCAATGCGATGCAGATATTTGAAAATCGAATGCGAATCAAGGATGATTGCTGATGAATTCTAGAAGGTGAGCAAAGAGCTTAATGCAAGAGATCTGCCTGATTAGATTTAAAAATTGAGTTACCTTGAAATTCTGATTCAGGCATTGTTCCATAGAAATGTGTTCTGATTTATTATTTGCTATTTGTGATTGTTGTAATTCTTTAATATGTGTCAACCTATTCGTTTGTCTTATGAACTGATCGGCGTCCATATCATAAATTCTGTAGCTTCTGTTTCAACCAAAATATCAATAGGTTACTATTTTTATTGATATACTTCGGGGAAGAAGTATTAATAAGGTGAGTGGTTTTCGTACGAAGAGAAGTCGATAACTTACAAACTAAAAGCTTTTGAACAGATGTCAAGTCAATGAATTTTAGCATGTATTTTATTGAATAGGAGCATTGTTCACTTTGTTCATAAGAATTAACATCTGAACGAAGAGAAGCTCTTTTTTTTTTTTATCAATTTGTAAATTATTTTTTATGAAAAGTACCAGCTGCTGAACGATGAGGTTTGTTTGTGAGGCTCAATCTGGAGTGACGGAGTTGGCATTAAGGTTGTGTCCAGACAATAAGAACATAGTGTTAGATCATTGCCTAATACATAGGCATTGGCAAGTTGTACCATGTCTTCATTTTGTAAAGAATTATTATAATTTCTTTTCCTCCAGCGTCACATCATTTATAGAGAATTCTTTTACTTTCTTTCCTTATAAGAGCAAAACAAACCCTTCCCTGGATGTTGTGGATTCTACCTACCGAGTTTTTTTTTGTGTTTGTAAGAAATTATCATTTTTTTCCCAAATTGTGAAAATTTCTAGCACCTTGTTTTCCGGAACCAGAATTGAATTCCATGCTGAATGACTAGTGTTGCAGATGGAAAATGCACAAAAAAAAAAAGTTCCAATTTCCAAACAATCAGATTCTTACAATACAAGCACACTCTGTACACTCTCTTAGCAGTCTGCACCTTTTAAGCAAGAGAGTGGCGCCTCCTCTTCTGAAACAGAAACCGAGACTCGGAATTGGCTTTGGCAGATGTGTTTTGGTTGCCTTCTCGAATTCGAAACAAGGAATTAAGCTTGCTCAGTTTCTTTGTGAATGATCTCAAAATTTTGTTGGCAGGATTGGATCTAACCAGTCCTTGTTTCATGGATACATGGTCCTTCTCCAAATCTGTCAACCTCATCCTCATTCGAGCAACCTCAAGCTTCAGCTCCCTGTTTTCTCTCCTCACCGACGCATAGTTATCTCTTGGGGAGATGGCGCCACTGCCAGCACCACTTCCCGAGCGTTGTGGATAGTGGGTTCCATTGTTTGATCCGAAGAAGAAGTGAGGGTGTGCACTGCCGTTCATGGCGTTTCGTAGTCTAATCTGTTCAAAATACAAGACCTGGACGGTCATCTGTACAGGGAGCCGCTCATTCTGAGCTGCATGGCTGCAAGCTTCCTGGGATAACTTTTGGCAGTCTATGGCCTTGCACAGTCGGTATTTTTCAGAGTCTTTGATGTTCGGGTGAACCTGTCGGAAACAAGGAATGGACGTTATTACATATATGATGCTCTCAAGTACAGAGTTGAACACGTTTGTAGAAAGAAGAAACTATAATCTATCACCTTGAGGAAGATATCAACTGCCTTGTATAATCCGTCGTTGACAACCCGAGCGTGGTCGGGCATTATTTCTGCAAGAGCTATGAATTTGGATGGTGTCAAGTTTGAGTCAAGTGCAACTTCGGCCAGGTAAGAGTCCAAGAGTTTTGAGACCTTCAACATGGAGCTTTGCTTAGGGGATCCAGGGAGGTCAAAGTCATAGCCCAAATCATTTTCATCCCTCAAGTGGGAGGCGCCATCTTCTTCCTCGTCTGACTTGAGAAAGTTGGTGAAAATCCTCAGTGCCGAATCTGTGTCATACATGGGAAGGTTGTTGCTGCTGTGTGGGCTTGCTGGGATGAGTATGTCCTCCAGAATTGCCTGCTCCAATTGCAGGCCTATTCGTCTTTCTATGTCTGCTCTACAAGATGTAGAGGCAGAAGCCGTGGTGGCGGTTTTCAGTAACCTGGAGATGAAGCCCATGGGAACAGGGCTTTTTCTTGATTGAGTTGGAAGCAACCCGACAAGAACTTCAACTATGACCCTCTGTTTCTTTTGTACTTCTGAATCCGTCAACGTTCCTCTGATGGAGTGAGCATCTCTTACCACCATGCCTTGCAAAGCATTGTGTGCGTAGTTCATCAATATCTTGCCTATCATTTCCTGCTTCAAACCTTTCGACTTCACAGCAGATACAACTCGTTGGAAGAAATCGAGTTGTAGGGTTGTAAGGCTATTGCCCCACCAATCAGATGGGGTGTCGTATTCTGCTCTAAAAGGTTTCATGGGCATGTTGTGCTCAAGCTTGGACAGGCCGGACGTGAGTTGCTCTTTGCATGCATAGGATGCAATGGCAGTGACGAGCCTGCTAACGATGTGGGTCTCTTCTGCTACGGGTTGAAGAGTTTGGCAGCTGCGGAGAACTTCAATTGCGTAGGAAATGTGTGGCATAACCATCTCTTTGAGGTAAGCTTCTGTTCGAGTTTCCAAATTCTTTTCTGCAAATTCTTCCGTCATCTCAAGGTAGTGAGCTACGCATCGAAGCATTGCCACGTTTGTGAGAATAATGTCTACATTCAAACCATAGCAAAACTTGGCAGCGAGTTCAAATGATTGAGCTCCTCCAGGGACTCCGTGGAGGGTTAACCTCGATATCTTTGAGTCCTTGGCTTCAGATAATAGTTTTCTGAGCTTCCCGCTTCGGGAAACCAATGGAAACTGTTTGAGAAACAACTGCTTAGTACCGTTTTAATATCCAAAAGTTTAACAGTGCTTTTTAGTATTGAACAAAAGATTTGGAATGTGGATAAATGAGAATGCCTGATCTGCAGTGGTTAACATTATTGGAGAAAGATAGATTGGTGCATTTCTTTGTTTTATTGGGTAGGAGTTGAGATTTTACCTTGTGCAGAGAAAAGTTTGTGCCGCCAACTTCAACGGTTATGTCACTGGAAACATCAGAAATTGGCCTGCAATAATGGTGTAGCTTATTGAGGACAAAAATAGAAGAAAAAGAGTCAAGCCTACTTTAGGGTTTAGACTGATGAGAAATTTCTATGATAAATCATTCATGCGGTCTAAAAGGATGGTACATAGTATGACAAAGCTAATGGCATGGGAAAATTTCGGTTCACTGGGGCCCTTAATTTTGGCGTTTCGAGGACGGCATTGCTCAAAGTTCTAACTCGAGCTCCGACTCCTATCTAATCTGCAAAGACTCAAATTCAGAATTTAAGGGCTCCAAATACTCTCATTTCAAATCGAGTTCTAGTCCTTTCTTTTCATTTGATGAACCTGTCTGCTGATTGATCTCTTCAGACGCGAAATTTGAATAAGTCGTAGAATCTAGAGCAACAAATTGTCGTAGACATCAAAAAAGTGTGAAATTCTGTTCTGGTTAAAGGGACCAGAAATGAACACCTGGGGTCTTATTGGATGACCTGCTTGCAACAAACAGAAGCAATCGCAAGTCTATAAAGCTGGTGGCCGAAGGGCCAAATTAAGGTGCTTTATAAATGAATATTTAGTTTGCTTTTTTTGGTCGGCCGCAATCTCCACAGACTTGGCAAAATAAAACAGACTAATAATATATCTTTATTAGCGGACCCATTTGCCGGCCACGGAACACATTGGCGAGGAATTACTACTGTTACAACATAATATTTGTGTTCTTAAGCTTTAAATAAGAATGTATATGGAGCTGTATTTAACCACAAACTAGAAAGGTGGAATAGCACTGGGTGATAAGACAGCATTAATTTTTTCTTATAAATACTCTGAATATCTTAAGCAGTTCTATATATGAAAATTGTGCTCCTGTAATGGTAGTTGATGCTCGAAAGGTAGATAGTAACAGATTTGAAAAAACAATTGTGTGGGGGAAGAAAATGGTGTAATGAAGAGTTGATGGTCGCACTAAGAGTCGAGCATGAAGGTATGACACAAAAAGAGGTGGCAAGGTACACGAGAAGGCTATGGCATCCTAAAATTTCTCGAGAATTAGGATGATCTGTAACAAACATGTTTGTGATAATATCAGTAAATCGGTTCGACTTAAAATTGCTAGTGGAAATAACTATTGCTGCTACATGTTGAAGTAGGTGAACATGAAAAGCTGCTTTTTCAAACGATTTAAAGCTTCACATATGCAAGAAAAAGCGAAAGGCAAATCAGGCAAAGGGGAAGAAAAACGAAGTGCTTTCCGCTTCCACTTTCTATCCCCCAGCTCAGAATTATTTTCCTTTTCATTAAAAAAATTCACTATCGATGTATAATATATATGTAAACAAAATGTTTGCATATACTTCCTCCCTGCACGCTTCTTGTGATCAAGAACCAAACTTCATAAACCAACGTTTCTCCCTTAGCCTACAAATATAAACCAAATTGGAGACGAACCCTGCTATAGTGCTATATATATATATATATATATATAGCAC